>RJWJ010004853.1:0-29854 GCA_004363605.1 Indri indri
GAGAGGGGACCAATCCTGATGTCACTTCCTAAACCCATACCTGCACTCCACCTGGATGGTGTCGAACCAGAACCCAGGCCTTTTCAAGGCCCTTACAGTTCTCCCCCTTCTCTCTGACAGCTTCAGTTTTTTTTTTTTTTCTGCGCTGGCTCCTTCACATAAGCACGTAGATATATTAAATCTCTCCCATCTTGGGAGAAAACAAGTCTCCTTTTACCCCCCTTTTCCATTTGGCTAGTACCCAACCTCTCCTCCCTTTTAGAGGTAAACTTCAGAGTAGTTCACACTCAAGGTCTCATTTCCTCTTCTCCCACCTTGCAATCTGATCATTGCTTTACCAAAACTGCTTTCTCTAATGATCCCTTTTCAGGCTGTGACGGACACTGTGGACTACTCACTCCGTGAAGCTCTCCTTCCCGGGCTTCAGTGACCCACACTCTCTTTCCACACAGTCCTCCTCAGTTCCTCCGAACACTCCCTTTCTTCTGACCTCTCCTTAGATGTGGGTTTTGCTCAGAGCTGTCACTGGCCCTTTTCCCTTCTTACCCTCTACTCTCTCCCTGGGCCAACTTACCCACTCCCTGGGTATTTCATTACCACATATGTTCCAATAATTTTACACCCATATTCCCACCACCAACCTGATCCAGGCCCCCACCATCTCTCACGTAGGTGACAGTGCTACCCCTCCTAATCTCTCCTCTGTGGTATCCTTTTAAACCACAAGTCTGGTCATTTCACTCCCTTGTCTTAAAACCCTTCAATGGCCAAGAAACATATGAAAATATGCTCAACATCACTAATCATCGGGGAAATGCAAATTAAAACCACAATGAGATACCACCTTACCTCTAGCCAAATAGTCTTTATTAAAAGGTCAAACAACGGATGCTGGCGTGGATGCAGAGAAAAAGGTGCACTTAAACACTGTTGTTGGTACTAAAAACTAGTACAACCTCTGTGGAACACAGTATGGAGATTCCTCAGAGAACTAAAAGTAGACCTACCAGCAATCCCATTACTGGGTATCTACTCAAAGGAAAAGAAGTCATTTTATAAAAAAGACACAAGCACCCAAATGTTATCGCAGCATGATTCACAACTGCAAAGATACGGAATCAACCTAAGTGCCCATCAACTGACAAGTGGATAATGTGGTGTGTACACACACATACCATGGAGTACTACTCAGCCATAAAAAGGAATGAAATAATGTCTTTTGCAGCAACTTGGATAGAACTGGAGACTATTTTCCTAAGTGAAGCATCTCAGAAATTTTGGAAAAACAAATATCACATGTTCTTATTTATAAGTGGGAACTAAACGGGGGTATATATGGTCATAAAGTGGTGTAATAGACATTGAAAACTAAGAAGGAGGAAGGTGGGAGGGGGCTAAGGGATAAAAAGATACCTATCAGGTACAATGTACACCATTCTGGTGATAGATACACTAAAAGCCCTGACTTCAGCATTATACAATTCATCCATGTCACAAAAAACACTAATACCCCCTAAATCTATTGAAATTTTTTAAAAAAACAAAAACTCTTCAATGATCCTGAAACAGAAAATTAACAGAAACACTGGTGAAATTAAATTAAGGCCTTTATTTATTTTAGTTAACGGTATAGTACCAGCCAGGTGTGGTGGTTCACACTTGTAATCCTAGCACTCTGGGAGGCTGAGGCAGGAGGATTGCTTGAGGTCAGGAGTTCGAGACCAGCCTAAGCATGAGTGAGACCCCATCACTATAAAAAAAATAGAAAAATGAGCCAGGTGTGGTGGTGTGCATCTGTAGTCCCAGCTACTTGGGAGGCTAAGGTGGGAGAATTGCTTAAGCCCAGGAGTTCGACGATGCAGTGAACTGTGATGACACCACTGTAGCACTCTAGCCAGGGCGAGAGAGAGAGACCCTGTCTCAAAAAAAACAGTATAGTACCAATGTTAATTTTCTGGTGCTGATAATTGTATCATTATTATGTAAGATGTTAACATTAGGAAAAGCTGGGTAAGGGATATATAGCAACTTTCCTACAAATGTAAAATTAATTCAAAGTAAAAAGTTAAGAGTCAAAAATTAAAATAGATCAGGCACAGTGGCTCATTCCTGTAATCCTAGCACTTTGAGAGGCTGAGATGGGAGGACTGCTTGAGGCCAGGAGTTCAAGACCAGCCTGGGCAACATGGCGAGACCCTGTCTCTACCAAAAAGAAAAAAAAAATTAGCTAGGCATGGTGGTGCACACCTGTGGGAACTAAATGAGGGGTACATACGGTCATAAAGTGGTGTAACGGACATTAAAAACTAAGAAGGGAGGAGGGTGGGAGGGGAGGCTTAAGGGACAAAAAGCTACTCAGGAATCTACTAAGGCAGGAAGATTGCTTGAACCCAGGAGTTTGAGGTTGTAGTGAGCTACGGTGACACCACTGCATTCTACCCAGGGCAACAGAGTGAGACTCTGTCTCAAAAAAAAATAAAAATTAAAAACAACCAACACCACATCCAATGGTTCCTCGCTGCTCAGGATAGCGTCCAAACCCCTTTATAAAATGCTAGGGACCTGGCCCTGGTTTGGTCTCCGGTTTCATCATTTCTGATCTCCCATTATACAGACGAGTTCAAGCTCTTTTGCCCCTTGGCTTTTTCACATGCTCTGCCTTCTGCCAGGAAAACTCCTTCTCACTTCTCTCCTGGCACCACCCCCTCATCCCTCAGGGCCCAAGCTTGCCAGCATTTCCTCTGGGGTGCCTAATCTCCGCCCCATCTCTGTGCTGGGAACCTCTTCTGTGTGTTTCCACAGCACCCAATTCTCCCCCTGTCACAACTGCCTGTCTGTCACCTCCCGCTAGACCACAAACCCCTTGAGGGCACGAATGTTATCTACACAGGGCCCTCAGGAAATATGCATTGAGTGGATGGAGGGAAGGACTGGAGGAAGAGGGGAGGGTAAAGGGCAAGAGCACAGGTGAACCTACTCCAGCCCTGACACTTGCCACCCAAAGCCCCAACATGCCCAGGCCCTGAGTATCAATCCATCATGGTCTTTGTCTCCAGCTTCCAGGTTTCAGCCTCCTCCCTTCCTGGCACCTTGGCTTCCCTAAGACTCACTGTGCCAGGAGACTGGCTGGGGCCTGAGCTCTCACTGTTCTGGCTGGCCTGTCCTGTAAACCAAGGCAGCCAGAGATCATGGTGGTGCTGCTGGGACTCCCCAGTCCTACCCAGTGATGCCCTGGAGAAGGGCCTAGCAATGCCTGGGGACTCTGGGAAGGGGGGCTGCCCTCCCTAAGCCCAGTCCCACCTGGTAAATATTTCATCCTCAAGCTGCTCAGCTAATCCCTATTAATTTCAATACCGCCGCCTTGCCTGGCTCAGCTCCCAATGCATTATTTATCCCCTTTGTTTGTTTGTCGCTAACAGGTGGGCCCCAGCGGAGGCGCTGACTGGGGACAAGCCCACTCGATCACTGTGTGGCTGTGAATTAATCATGAGGACTAATGGGAACCACCTCAGCTCCAGGCACTTCCCTAGCTGCCTCCCCCTGCCCTGGCACCCAAGGGTGGGCCAGGGCCATCTCGGCTCAGCTCAACTCAATTCAAAACACCACATTTTATTTACTATCTGCCTACACGTGTCAGACACTGTGCTATGCTTTGGGGATACAAGCGGAACAAAACAGACATAAGTTCTTGCCCTCAGGGAACTTACAATCTAGAGGGGGAGAGAGGCATTAAACAACCTTCAAGCAAGTAATTTCTTAATCACAACTGTGGTTAAATGCTATAAAGGGGGTGCAGGGTGCTGTGTAAAAGTACACAAGGAGAGGGGGACTTGACCAAGTCTAGGAGTCAGGGGAGGCTTCCCTGAGGAAGCAAACTTGGAGCTGAGCTCTGAAGGATGAGCAGGAGCTACTCAGGCCACATGGGAAGGCCCTGAGGTGAGACAAGGGTGGCAGGTTCCAGGAGACGAGGGAAGGGCCCAAGTGTAAGAGCGGGAGGGGAGTGGCTTGAGAAGGGGCAGGAGCAGGATCTGCCCCTAAGCCAACAAGGCTGGGAATGGGGACTCTCTTCTGCCTAATGACCAGCCTTAGTCCTGATGGATACCATGGAGTCATCCTGAACACAGGATTTTCACTCACGACACCCAATACAAACACACACTCACACTACTTCTGCTGACTGGAGCGACTTCCGATTTCTTGAACTTGTGCTTGTGGGCCTTCAAAGGCTGTCCCTGGTGCTAGGTCCTCTTCCTCCAAGGACTCCCTACTTGCTCCTCCCACCCACACTTGAGGTGGTCAAGATCTTAACCTTTAATAGGATGGATCAGGGAACTCAGGTGAGCACCTGGCCCGGGAGGGCTTGTGAGCAGCCTAAAGGCTTTGGTGTTCCCATGGAAGGACAGGGCTGGATCTGGCCCCTCAACCCTGTGGTGGAACCAGGCACAGGGCTGGGAACACCGACCTCCTTCAGGCAAAAGTGCTCACCTCACCTCCTAGGAAGGAACTTCCCCACCTCTGAGGCCCCGGTCATGGCCTGGGCATCCAGAAGACCTCAGCAAGTACTCTGTGAAAGAGTGATTGAACACAGTGATTACCTCACCATCTCCCACAAAAATCTTTTTCTCAGACACACACTTCCCTCAGAAATTTTTCTAGAGATTTAAATAGACAAAGGAGTTAATACGTACTCAGGATTTTATAGTACTTACTTTCAGTGAGCCTGAGAGTTAGGAGCTATCATTGATCCTATTTTATTACTATTTATTTTTTATAGAGATGGGGTCTTGCTATGTTGGCGAGGCTGGCCTCCCAGGGTGCTGGGATTACAGATGTGAGCCACCGAGCCCGGCCAAACCCACTTTAAAGAGAAAGAAACAGAGGCCCAGGATGGTGAATGACTTACCCAGGACCACTCAACCTGGAAAGGATGAGCCTTAATCAGAATGAGGTCAGCCTGGCTCCAGGCCACCCAGAGGTATGCTCCCTCTGTGGGCTCTCCCTCCGCAACGCCAGGGAACCCAGCTCCCAAGAAAGAACCTAAAATGCACCTGGTTTTTGAACCAAGTGCAGCTCTGCCGGGCAGAGGCCTCACTGAGCACATGCTCAGGGTTTGTAATTCTATTCAAAGTGGCCACTTTGAAAATCCATATGTCTCCAGGCTCCCTGTACATCATGGTGTCAAGTCCTGGAGCAGAGGCATCCATCAGTGGCTCCCAAACGCCAAGGTCTGTATGCCTACATGCCTGATCCCCCCCCCAAGTGACTGTCCTTGGCTCCGGCCTGCTCTGGCAGCACGACCTCGCCCTGTGCAAAGGCTCACTCTAGCCCTAGCTGTCTGCTTGGGCCAGCCTTACCCTTGCCTTAAAACCCATCAGGCTGCCCTGCCCCCCGTCCCAAATACCTCCTTGGCCCTACCCGGTCTCTGCCCTTCTCTCTCTGAGATAGGCAGCCAGCACGGAGGCAGCCTCGATAACTCGCTAACGTGCTGCCCATGCTGTTCTTAAAAATTTATGACTGTGCAACATGAAAAATCCGGCTGAGGAGCCATCATTAGCGGTGCTGCCTCCCTCCCCCACCAGAGCCGCCCTTGTAAATTGAGATTTATGGCTGCGGCAGGCGGGGCGGGGGCGTGTGCAGGCGGTGAGGATGCTGTGGGGGAGACAGGGAGAGACCAATGAGGCAGCAGCGGGGCCAGGGGCTCCCCCCTGCGGCAGCTCCAGTTCATCACAGGCTGCGGTGCGGCACCTACAGACAGGGAGGTGTGAGGAGCCAGGGTGTCCACAGATTCCGCTTGGCAGGGGACCGGATGGGGAGGGGCCTAAGCCACTCACTGGCTCCTTTAGGTGTGCAGGACCAGATCTCGAGGTGCTAGGTGCAAGCAGAGGTCTCTAGGGAGGAGGCGGCATCCTTGCTGGGCACATCCAGTCTGCTTCTCTGACCACAAGCATCTGGGCTGGGCTGGGCTGTGACTGAGGCACCCCAGTCAGAGGATTGGGGGGGAGGCAGGCACCCCCACCTTCCGCTGGTGAGCAGGGCCAGTGGAGAGAGTGCAGGACTGAATCCCCCCACAGGGGCCAGGCTGGGGCTGAGAAGGAGGTGATCCCACAGTCTGCCCTCCCCCTGCAGGCCCTCCCTACCCTCTCCCCTCCACCTCCTCCCCTGCTCACTTAGCCCTGTCAGCCAGGCCATTATGAAATTGGGGTTTCATTTACAGACTAATTAAACATTACAGCTTGTTCACAATTACAACGCGGGGATGAGGGAGTAACTAATTACGGAAGAAATGAGCTAACATTTATCTCTGCTCCCACCCTCCCTCTTCCCGCGGCCCCCCCAACCTGGCTTCCTCCCACTCTCTGGTCAGTACCAGCTCTCTGGGCTTACTTCCTAGGATGGCGCCCTGGCCCCCTACCCCCAACCCTGGACACAAGATGCACTACTGTTCCGGCTGTTCTGGAGTTGGGCTTAGTTCCCAGGGCCCTGTGGCAGGGGACAGCCAGGGCTTTTGTGCAGGCCCCTAAGGGTCTGACTAGAGTGTGGGACCCTGTGATGGTATGTGAGGCTATGACATCCGGTGGGGGGGAGGGCTCTGCTTTGGGGTGTGTGACAGTGCTGTGGGGCTGTGTGGCTCTATGTGTCTTCATCTTGTGGGACAAGGTTTTGATGTGACTGCTGCAGAAGACTATTTGTGTGATGGGATATGAGCGTGAATGAACCACGCCCTCACCCCCACCCCCACCCCCAGAACAGGACAGAAAAGAACTAAGTGGCCTGCAGGAGGCAATGGCCAAAGCAGGCCTGGGATATGGCCCCAACAGCCCAGAGCCCAAATTCCCACTGGGCAGCCCCACTCACTCTCCAGCCTCAGAAGCAAGAGAGGCAGGTTGCCCTGCCCTGGGGCTCAGCTGGCCTGGCCTTGGCCTCTGGCCAGATGCCCCCTCTGGGGCCTGAGGAACCTCCTAGGGGCCTGGGGTGCCCCCTGTGGGCAGGAGTCCTGGGGTCTGGCTGGCCTGCCGCAGGGTTTAATAATAGTAACAGTGAGTGTAAGCGTTTCCATCCTTCCTGCCTTTGGGCAGAAGAAGAAAGGAAAGAGGAGGGAGAGGAGGGAGTGGAGGGAGCCGGCTGAAGGGAGGCTTTGAGGCCTCAGAACTCACATCAAACGGCAGGATCTGGGCCTAATTGTCTGACCCCTGCCCCTGCCTTCAATCAGCTCTGCAGCTCCCCGCCCGCCCCTTGCCTAACTAGCAGCCATGTTCTCCTCATTAGGACAAGCTCCCCTTGCACACGTGTCCCCGGACATGTCCCCAGCACTCCCAGCTCCCAACCTTGCTGGTGGGAGGGTACAGCGGGGACCCAGTTTTGGAGGGGCCCCTGGGACAGCTCTACTCTCCGCTACTGCGGCTGGCTGGCCTGAGCTGCATCAGCCCCTCTCTGAGCTGCAGGGGCTGGTATGCCACACGCAGCACGCTGGGACACACTCCTGGGCTGGCTCAGCCGCTGGGTGCATTCTGTCCTCTGTGTGTCCTTCCTGCTACAGCCCAGCTGTCTCGGCCACGCAGCTCCTGAGGGCAGGAACTGTTTGAGTCCTGTCCCGTTGCCTGCTTCAGCCTGGCTTGGGCTGGTTCCGCCTAGTAGGAAATCTGGGTCAGGGTCTATGTTCACAGGCTAGCAGCTGAAGGAACCCATCTGCCTCCTGCACAAGGGAGGCTCACTTCAACGGATTCAGGCATGGTGATATGTGAGTGTGTCTGCAGCTGGTGGAACGGCAGGGAAGCAGCAGGGCTTGGTGATTTAAGAGCTCAAACCCTAGACCAGGAGAGATCTGTGTTCAAATTCCAGCTCTCCCACTTCCCTGCTGAGTAGCTTTGGGTGAATGACAACCTTCTTGAGCCTCAGTGTCCTCACAGCAGAGATGACAGCCCCATCACAGAGTTTGAGAACTCAATGAGATAATAGATTCAGAGCCCTCTGTGCTATACCTGGCACTCAGCAAATGCAGAATAATACTGGTGTGACTCAGACCAGACCAAACAAATTCCCCTGTCCATTGGCCACAGGCCCCACCTTCCCCAGCTGGGGAGTGGGTCCAGTAGTGAGAGGAGCTGTGGGGAAGGGTCCAGAACCCTGCAGAGGAGTAGGAGCAGTCCCAGAGGGCACAGATAATACTAGAGGCAGAAGCACCTATGCTGGAGCCTAACTGCGGGCAGGATGTCACGAAGTAGCTTCAGGTGGAGAGGCAAGGCCCGGCTTAAGGAGTGTCAGGTGGCACTAGCTCAGGTGAGGTGGGTAGCAGGGCTGGCCCACAAGGTGTGGATGGCCATGGGTGCTGCGGGCCTGGGGGAGGGGCTGGAGTGAGGGCACTCTGGGGAGGCTCCAGGGACTCATGCTCAGAGCAGCAGACCTGTTGGGGATTGGGGGAGGGGCTGGCCTGGTCTGGGCCCTGACATTGTCTCTCACCTTAAACCAGTGGTAATGACTTGCAAATATTGATGGAAACGCAAACTACAGAGATTGTGTTTTTCGGGGAGTGAAGGTGGGGAGAGGGGATAAGGAGGAAAATAAACTGAAATGAAGTCTGGTTATCTCCCATCTGTGGCTGCTCCTAATCCCCCAGCCCAAAGGAATCCAATGCAGTCCCTTATCTGCCCTGTCAATCACTCAATCACCGCCCAGTGCTCCGTGGGCACCGCACACCCTTACACACACTCAAACACATGCTCTCACATGCACACACATGCACACACTCACTCCACTGACTCTTGCTCCAACACTCCCGCCCACCCCCTAGCCCATTACTCCTCTGAGTAGGAGCAGCCAGCACTCGGGTCCTGCCAGATGGATGCAATTTGCATAATATCAGCAGCGGAGGCTGCAAGATCACCAGGGGTCAGGGCGCTGACATCCCCGCACAGTCTATCTGCAAGTGCTAATTTGGCCGGCATTGATCTGTCTTTCTGATTTCTTTGTCATTTACGTCTGCGATGGTTTGACAGGAGATACAGAGAGAGACAAGGGGAGGCCAGGCTGGGGCCTGGGGCTAGGAAGGTAGGGAAACAAAGATTGTACTTCCCAATGCATGGGCACACACAGGACAAACACACACACGCACACACCCAGAGCCTTCCTCTATCCATTTGTCCATCAGCCCACCATCCATCCGTCTATTTTTCCATCTGTGGTTGCTACTGAAGACCAGAGCCTGGTGTCTGACAAGAACCAATTCCTCAGATGTCCCTGCGGCTCCAAGGGGGTCAGCTCAGGAAGGAAGGAGAAAGCACTGGTCTCCTGAAGCACTACCCAGGCAGGCAATGGAGACCCTGCTGACACCTGGAGTTATACCAGCCAGCCTCCTGGCTTCTCACTTTCTCAGGGTCACACCAAAAAGAGCTAGATGGGAGGGGGCTGTGGTACTGGGGAAGCGAACACTCTAGTGTGTTCTCTGCCCTCCCCACAAGGCAGCTGGACTGACTCCTCCCTCCCGGCCCTGAAGATGGCCATAGCTGGGGGTAGCAGGGGAACTTCTCTGGGACAGACAGGGAGAGGGACATCAGGGTCTGCAGGGGCTTCACATCAGTCCTTCGTCACCCTCAGGCCATCCAAAGCCCAGACACTGGGAATCCTGCGGATTCTGAAGCTCCACATCCTATCAGATCTCAGTGCTACCTGCTGAACCCCCAGCCAGAGTCCTTACAGTCTTCCCTGCCTTGGGTGGGGGGGTTCACCACAGGGAGGGGGACACTACCAGGCTAGAAGATGCCATGGGAAAGGGGAGGGGAGATGACTGCAGCTCTGGCAAGAGCCCTCTGTGAGAGGTGGCCATGGTCACTCTGCCAAGGGAAAGAGAGGGGCTTGAGGCTTCCCAGGGGTGTGAGCCCCCCTCCCCCCAGGCCACGGTGGCTCTGTCTTGGCACCACCCCCTTTCCCTTGCCTATGGTAGCAGGAGCAGGGTGATCAGAAGGAACTCCCTGCTGGGCAAGAGGGGGGCTGGCGTTTGGTGTCTGCTAATCCTGGGCCTGAGGTCTTCAGAGGGACCTGGGAAACTTCAAGGAGGGGAAGGCAAAGCTGTACTGCAGACGAGCTCATTAGCCAGCACCCCCACCCCCCCACGAGGAGGAGGGCGGGCGGCCCGGTGAGCGTGGCGGCAGAGGCGGCAGAGAAAAGGCTGTCACTGTCCTTTCTTCCTTTTGGTACAAGCGTCTCCCTGAGCCGACGATTCTCCCGCAGTGACACCTCTCACGGGCACTAATGAGATCCGTGTCACAGAGCTAATGCGTTCTGACTGGACTCTTGATAGACACCCCACTCCTTCAGGGGAGACCACAGGCCAGCACTGCCCCCCACCCCGGGGCCAAGCCCCCACCCTGCCTCCTGTCAGCCCATCTCTCTTGCCAAACTATCCTGGGTGGCACACTCCTATGAGAGTCCACTTGGTCTCTGGCCATGCCGCCTGCACCACAGGCCTCAGAGAGGTCTCCTCAGTTCTGGAGCAGAGGGGCTAAGCTCCGAGGGCAGGACCACACAGCTGGGTGTCAGGGAAGGTTGTAGTTACTCTCCCAGTCATTGAAACCAGCAGTCTTTGGGGCCTCCGTGTCACAATAACAGTTAAGATTTTACTGACATTTCCTGTGTAGATTTCCAGAAAGAAAGAAGGTAAGGAGGCCCAGGCCCTGCCCTTAGAGAACCCAAGTATGTTAAGGGCCAGATTGTTACCTCCAACAAATTATAATCGGGCCCAAATGTGTATCCGGTGTACTCACACTGGGAGGGCCAGGCAAGATTCCCAGAGGAGGCGGCTCCTCGAAGATGGACAGAAATCTCCTGGGCCAAGAGGTGGAGAGCAAACTGAAATCACAAAGAACTGTCAGGGCCAGAAGGAGGTCAGATGCCAAAAGCTGCAGGAACCTGGCTCTGAAGGCAACTGTAGCAGGGTGAAGGAGTGGCAATGCCGCCTTCCCTTCTTCCTCAGCTGCTGCTACTGAGGCTTTGTCAAGGCCTGTGTGTTTCACATGACGCTGAGGGACATGAGGGAAGTGAGCTTGTTTTCTTCCACATCATCTCTGTTGGTAGCACAAAGCCTGACACCAAAAAGGTATGTCATAGTTCAGCACAGTGATGAGAACACAGGCTCTGCACTCGGATGGACTTGAGTTTGAATCCTGGCTCCTCGACTCAACTGTCTGTGTGAATTTAGGCAAGTCACTTAACTTAGCCTCAGTTTCCTCATCTATAAAATGGGAATGATGATGCCTGCTTTCATTTCATACGACTGTTGCGAAAATTAAATTAATTAATATAAAGTGCCCTAAAATATTGTGAGTGCTTTGCTGACCCTTTGCTGAAATGACAGAAGGGACACTTGGCAGTCCCCCATGGAAGCTGCCTTGGGCCCAAACCCAGGATGCTGATGGCACCCACTGGCAGTTCTGGAAGTCAGCAGTTCTAAACACACAGTCCTTCCTCACCCACAACCCGCTTTGGCACCACCCTGTTCACCAGGCTGCCAAGGCCAATCCACTACCCCAGGAGGAAGCGTCCCTCTCCTCAGATGCCACACTGACAAGCCTCCAACAGCCTTTTTGCCCAGCGCTCCATCGCCTCTGGACCCTCCTTGGCTATCCCTAACCCTCCCTCCCTCCCTCAGTGCCCAAGGCCAAGCCTACCTGTGAGCCCTGTGGCTGTCATCTTTACCAATACATTTCTAGCACCTAGCACAGTTCCTGACATACAGCAGGTACAAGGTCACATGCATTGAATGAAAGTTCTACCTGGTCCCTGGCCTCCATTTCCACAGCCACTGTCCTGGCTCTGAATTAACCATGACCTCTTGCTTACCTTATTGTACCTTTCCTCTGGCCTCCCTGCCTACAGTTTCTCCTCATGAGGCCTTCCTGTACTAACTACCAGACTGCACTAACTGAAGCCCAACTCTGACCAAGTCACTCCCCTGCCCCAAACACTCCCAAAGCCCCCCCCTCAAACATCTCGGCCTGCCACGCACCACCATGCCAGCTGGCCCTCTCCCCTTCTACGGCTGATCCCCTGCCCCGCGCCTGTCGCCCCAACACTCCAGCTAGCCTGCCTCCTTGCTCTCTCGGCACCTCCACACCACCCATGCCACACTCCCATGGCAGTGCAGGAACCAAGCAGACACTGGAGATGGCTAAGCTGTGGGATCCGCAGAACCCTCGCCCAGCATCACCCAGTGTGCCTCACCCCCCACCAATATACATACCACTCCCCACTCCAGGCTGGCAGCTCCTCACACAGTTAATTAGCACCATGTCACTGAGGACCAGCCTGAGTGGCCAGTGACAGGAGCTGACCCCTGACCCCAGGGCTGGGAAGCAGTCCACATCAAACTCTTACAGCGCGACCCTTTTAGCACGCACAGTAACTCGGGGCACCGCCAGCTGAAGCTCATTAAAGCTGTCTCTTTGGTGCGAGGGCCATTAACCTCACTGCTCAAAACCCACGCCTCCCCTCCCCGCCTCTCCCAGCCCAATTAATGCCCTGCATCCTCCCTCCCTTCCAAGCACCCTCGCCACACCTCAGAGGCAGCCAGAGCTGGCAGGGCAGCCCTCTTCATTCAAAGACTACAAAGACGAAGTGCCAAGAACCCCCTAGGGAGCCCCTGGTGCTGGCAAGGCGCAAGAGGAGGGAACTCCTTGAGCACCCACTATGTGCCAGGCACTGCACAAGCTCTTTACACAGGTGACTTGCTAAACCTTCCCAAAAGCCCTGAGAGGCAGGTGGCACTGTCCTTCATCTAAGGTCACAGGGTCCTGGGTGGTAGAGCCAGAGCTTCCTGTGGCTCCAAAGCCCTTACTCTATTGTCACTCAAAGCCTTGGGCTGCCCCATGGGGCCCACCCATGTGGAGAAACCTTCTTCTCTGAAGGAGGAGGGGATACCTCAGGGGTCCTAACCCAGGGTCAACAGGGTGAACAGACAGGAGGGGCTTCACTGAGTCTCAAGAGGAACCAAGAGTGTGTCCATGTATCTTCTCACAAAGGGGTTCCCTGGGACAGACCAACAGAAGCAGGGCACCCAGATCAAGGCTGTGCAGGGTGCACTAAGCCAGTCCCACTCTCCCTCCCACCAGCCAGACTCAAGGACTAGCAGTTCCCTCTCCCCTGGACCAAAGCAAGTCTTCTCACCGGTCCTCTCTCTCTCTGGTCCCTCCCTTTCCCATCACTCTTTCATGGATTCATTTACCCATGCACCCATTCAGTCATCCATCCGTATGCATTTATTGAGCACCTACTAAGAACTAGTTTTGTGCAGCACAAACTGCCTCATTGATTCTGAATCAGAGCTTTGATCATGTCATTCTCTCGCTCACAAACCTCCTACATCTCCTCAAAACCTCAGGAAAAATCAACACCCTTTAACCATGCAGCCTTCAAGGCCCTGCCTATGTCTTTGCTTATTTTCTAGCTGTTCCCTAACCCAAATTTTCCACTCCAGTCACGGGAAACTACTTGTAGATGTCTGAACTTGTCTTCTCAAAACACTGGGCCTCATGCCCCCAGATCTTTGTATACACAGTCTTCCTACCTAAAATACCCCTACATTTTTCTGCCTAGCAAGCTCCTATTCATCTTTCAAAGATCCCAACTCAAGTGTTCTCTTCTTTAGGAAACTTCCTGCTGACCTCTTAGGCACATCACCTTGCTGGGTTTGGTGTCTTCTCTAAGATGCATGGAGAACTTCTATGGGGGGGGGAACAGCAGTTCCAGTGGAGTAGCCCCAGTTCCCCAGGCCTGTTGACTGCTTTCCTCTTTTCCTGTGGACTTCAGAAGAGCCTTGGGATGTCCCAAAAAGAATGATATGGGGCATCCCAGGAGTCTGTGAGATGTAACTGAAGAAGCAGAAGCTACCTTGGCAGTTGAGGACAGGGAAAACCTCCTCTGGGGAGATGCAGGTGCTTCTATCACAGCCCTTCGTCCCCTGGGTGGCAAGCATCTGTTTCATTCTCTGTCTCTCTCCAGGATGTGCACTCCCTGAGGACAGGAACTTCTACTCAGCATGCTCAGCACCCACTAGGCAACAGTGAATGTCTGTGGAATAGCTAAAGGGGCTACTCCTGGGTCCTTCTGTCCTTCTAGTGTATCTCTCCAGTCCCCCATAATGATACCTACCCAAAGGTACACAGGTTGTGACAATGTTGCAGCACCACCCAGGAATACCCTAGCTCCTCCCCACTTGGAACAAAGTCTATGCCTGGGCAAGTACCCCACTTGAAAGCATTTGCATGCACACATGCGCGTATGCAAACAAAATAAGACACAGAAACGGACAGATGCGCTTTCTGACAGATACACACAGGCTGGTGGTTGCGTCCCTGCACAGACGCATGCCCTCAGAAAAACATGAATATATTGTTATACACACACACACCTCCTTCAAACAGATATGTATTAATATAATCATAGACGCATTACACTCTTAGACAGAGACATACAGCTAATGGTTTCACACATATGCAGACATACAAATACTCACAGACACATATTCATAATGATACATCAGAAGCTAGCAGTGCCTCCAACTGCCTGGAATCAGAGCCACTCCAGTCTCCTACCAACCAGGAATCCCCAAGGGTGTACCCCCACCTGGTACCCCAAGTGGCCCCTCCCAACCCAGGCACCGCTCAATGGAGGCTGCTGCTCCTGAGGGGGAGTCAATACCCTGTGGACGGAGCCATCGGTCAGAAGGACCCCGACTAATTAAAAGCTGGTGAGGTTTAAATAATTCATCTCCTTAACTCCCATTGATCGTCCAGTTTAGTGGCCACAGACCTGAAACAATATTAAACAGCCTCCTCCAGCTCCATGGGGGCTGGGTAAGCTGACATGTGCCCACCCTGTGAGGACACTGCCCACTAGGGATGCAGCCAGCGAGGGGGGAACCTTGGCCTGAATCCAAGGCCACCTGTGACTCACCCAAAGCCAAGACCCCAACCTCCTCAGAAATGTTGTTTTGAGAGGTGCTTTCCAGTGGTCCTGTTTAGTAATCCCCTCACTCCGCCCCTCTCCCGCTCCCCAGCTATGGAGAGAGCCCTGCTGGGGCAGTGAATGAGCCATGGAACCCCTCTGTGTGCCAGAGGACTGGGACAGGCAGGCAGGGGACTGACCAAGCTGCCAGGGGGATATGCAAAGGGACTGACCGATGCCGCTGTGGGGCCGACCTATGTGCTGCAGGCTGAGGCCCTTGTTCATGTCTAGAAGTCCATTCTTGGGCCAGCAGCCCATGGCGAAGCTGTAAGCCTGGAAGACAGGAGGCAACAGTGATTAACAGAGGCCCTGACCCCTGAACCAACCCTACTCACCAGGTCTCCCCCACCCCCAGATCTTCCCACCAAGTGCCACCTCGTGAGAGTCCCCTCGCTGGGTCCCCTTTCCACTTCCCAGCAGAAAACCCCTTCCTCCTCCAGAGTTCCCTTTCTCCAGGGCTTCTCCCCAACGGAGTCCCCAGCCCTCACAGGGCGCCCCTCACCAGGGCTCCTCTCTAGAGAGCTCCCAGTGACTAGGATCTTCCTCATCAGGAGCCCTCCTCTCACCAGGGAACCCCCTTCTCCATGCATCCCCCTTAGATTCCCCCCTCTCCAAAGCCCCAAGCACTTTGCTGGGCTCCCTCCCCACAGTATTACTGGTCACCAAGACTGGCTTCAGGAAGGACCTTGGAGTCCAGCGTATCCAAACTTCACTCCAGAGATAGGAATACTAAAACGAGGGCCCTGAGCAGGCCCGGCTGTGGAAGGCTCTGTGTGCCATGTGGGGGCTCAACTGAAGAGTGGAGTAAGGTCACCTGCTCAACTCAAGCAGCTGTGAGGGGAGTATGTGAGCGGGTGTGTGTGTGTGTGTGTGGTGGGGGGAGCAGATGCTCTGCTGAAGGTCAAGTGCTCACTTATGCATATTCAAAGCGGCCACCCATCGATCTGTACTTAATTGTTTTCCTGGGGTTGGGGAAGGAAGTGCTGGGGGCATCGATCTGCTCAGGCCCCGGCACTCCACTGCCCCCCTCCATCCCCTACCCCCGCCACCTGCCAGCAACCTCCACCTGAGGGACACATGGCAGGAAGGGGACAGCATCTTCTCTTACAGGCATGACTGACTTGACATCACAGATGAGGAAACTGAGGTCCGGAAAGAAGAGGCTTACATGGCTTAGAATGCTATGAAGTGGCCGAACAGGATTTAATTCCTGCTTAGCCTGCTAACAAAAGTCCTGGGCTTCTACCAGTGGGCCTGGCAGCTAGTTGAATCTTCAAACATTACCCATCCCCTCACTTTAGAAGTCCCTAAACAGCAGGCTGCCCTTCTCCCAGTGTCAGGACAGTGTGAAGGACAGTGATCGGTGAGAATGAAGCTTAGGTGAATTCCAGAAGTTGTGGGGGGAGGGGAGGACAGCATCCTGTGATGGAACCAAAGTTACTGCCAGCCATGGTCAGATGGGTACTGCAGTGCCCCAGCCCATTTTGAGGCCCAGGAGGTCCCCATCCCACTAACGCAGAGGGGAGAGGGTCCAGCACAGGGTCAGAAACACAAGCCAGGAGGCTGGGGACAGACTCTGTGTCAACCCTTCCTTCCCAGCTGCAGGAACTAACCCTTCAGCACTGTGGGTTCTAGAAAGGCTAGAGGCCAGTGTCCTGAAACCTCAGCACCCTTCAAAGCCATGTTCCTTGACCACAGAGGTACCAGCCACAGCCCAACTTCCTAGCCAACCTTTTCCTAGGTCACAGCTGAACCCACAAATTGGGGCTGAGTGTGAGGCTCAAGGACAGGGGAGAAGACGCCAGCGCAGAGCCAGGGCAGAGCGGGACGCGGGCAGCAAGGGAAGCAGCCAGTGGGCGGTGCACAGCTGGAGGAGCTGCTGAGCCGGTCAGGGCTGAGGCTGGAGTGCAGTGGGCCAGAGAGCAGTGGCGGCCGCCTTTCAAGTACTTTAAAATCACTTACAAAGGCCGGATTAAACGATCAGAAATTCCATTTAATAGGACAAATAAAGAAATAACAATCTACTCTATCAGCCTAGAGAAGGCGAGCTGGATGGGTTTTTTTCTCCTCTAAAAAGGAAAAAGGGAAGGAAGGAGGAAAAAAGAAGGATAATGTGTGTTTACTCAAGCAAAGAAAAAAATATTTAAGTGATGTCGGGGAGAAGATTGCAGTAACTAGTGAAGAATAACATCGTCTACTTTGCTGTCAAATCACACCCGAATTTCAGTAATAGATTCTCGGCTGACACTCAATTCAATTCGAAGGTGATCCTGCTTTATCCCAGCCCATCAAATATTAAACACTTGCATTAGCAGGTGCTGCCGCTTCCCGGCTTAGAGTGGCGGGCGGGCGGCAGGGCTGCTGAGGCCCCTCCGCTCTGCTTGCAGCTCGGGGACAGGGCAGCTCAACGTTATCTGCACGTCATCCCGAGTCTTATCGCAGCTAAGCGGGAAGACCACTTCAGATAACATTAGATGCTTGCCCCGCGCGTCACCATGATTAGATTATTATTGTAATTATGACTCCCCAAGATCTTCTGCAGCCTGGGCAGAGCGGGAGGGGGATGGAGGGCAGCAGAGCCTGGGAGGGCCAGTCTGGGCCAGGGCAAGATGGAGCCCCTGGCAAGAAAGCAGAGGTGCCAGGCAAGGCAGCAGCCTGGTCCCGCCTGACGGATGCCTTTCAGGAAGGGCAGTCTAGCTTGTCAGAGTGAGGGCGAGATGAATTGGCGTCTCCACTGCGGCCGCGGGTGTCATGCCGCACAGTTTCATATTCCCAGATAAGGCATGATAACCAATTGCTACCGTGACATGGCCTCATCCAGCACTTCCTCAGGGGGGTACAGGGCAGGGGGAGGGGTGGCGCGTGCACATGGGTCTGCCAAGCTCCTAATAAGAGGGATTTAATTTTTACAAATGCTGCTTCCAGCGGGGCCTTCACATACCAGCCAAAGTCCAAAATGATATTAAAAACGGTTAATTAAAACTGCTCTTCTTCAGCCTGGGCTCTCCCCCTGCTACCCTGCTGAGAACCCTGGCACGTCTCCCCCAGGTACTGACACACAACCCTGCAGAGCTTAACCTTCAAATGTGGCCACCAGCTTCATGGAACCACCCTAGGCACAGTACCAGGGCCCAGCACTTCAAGCTTCCCCAGCTCCTGTCATCCCGAGTACCCCCCAGGCACAGCGGCACACACAGATAGCCACCTAGAGAACACAGAGGGTCCTACAGCAAACTGTGCTCCTGCCAAAGTATGGTCTGCATCCTCCCACCTGCTGCCCCTCCGCACCTGCACCCACACCCCACCACCCCAGCACTCACGTCTAAAGCCCATGCCCCTCCCGCTCAGATACGCAGACCCGACCACATATATGCGGCACACCACACGTGCATCAGACTCTCCCTCAGGTGACTCTGCCTGTCCTTTCATTCCTTGCTCCCGCTACACATCCTCCTTACGAGATTACATCTGTCTACACGTCTTAGGAGAGCCCTTCCTGGGAGTCCAGCTCAGGGCAAGGCGATAGGGGTTATGTCTAGAGATTCTAGCTGAGAAGTCAAGGCCAGTACCCAGGGACTGTCAGAGCAGGGGGATCAGGGAGGCTGAGCCCTGTGGGTTGCCCACAGTGGGGACACTGAAGACAAGAAGGCCATGTAGGCTTGGAGGAGGCTTGGAAAACTTCCTGGAGGGAGTGGTACTAGAGGGCCAGGAGGGTCTGACAGATGACAGGAGAGTGCAACATTCCAGGCAGAAGTCTCAGCAAGGACAAAGGAGAGTGGCAGGAGCCCTTGGGTGTGGCTGGGGCAGCCAACTTAGAGAGAAGGAGCCATATCTTAAGGCACCACCTCCCAACTCCACATGCCAACAGCAAAGCGGCCACCAGTGGGCCTTGTGTCCACCCCTTTACTCCGCTCCCTCTCCCTGCTCCCTTGTTCTCTCCTGCCAGCCTGTGGGGCATGGTGGAAAGGGGCCCAGAAGCTTTCTGACCTTGATCAGTATGGGGCAGGAATCTGTTTAGAGTTCTTTCCACGACTTGTGCCTGAGCCTCTTTCCCAGTGCTGGCTCCAAACTCTGGGTGCCACTTCTCCAGCTGCACCTCTCTTGGCCATCAGGGCCCACCTGCCCAGCATCAGGGCCCACCTGCCCAGCACTGCAGTCAGCACCTACCCGCTGGGGCTCCTGACCAGAGGGCGTGGAAGGTGGAGACTGAGGAGCTCCTGGATCCTGTACAGGGCAGGTACTGGTGCTGAGCCCCTGGGACGGGTGGAGTTGAGGTGAAAGAGGCTGGCCTAGCACACCTGCCCACCCCCAGCCCTGTGCCAGGCAGGCACGCACATTTCCCTTCCCCTGGGCTGCTGTAATTTCCATGCGCGGGGAAGCAGGTGCCGAGCTGTTCCCGGCTGGCTCTCCCCTCTCGTGGCTCTGCCTGCCTTGGCTGCTGCCCCATTAGCTTAGTGGCCAGCCATCTGCGACGGGCCTGCCGCACAGCCCTGCTGTAGGCGCGGCGGGTGGCCCCCTGTGTAACAGGGAGCTTTGCCATTAGCGCCTTTAATATTCTGACACCTCAGCACAGCCTGCTATTACATGCAAACGCTGATCGCCCTGTGAAATTACATTGCTGGGCCCGCGAAATGGAATCGTGTATAATCAGCCTCCTCCATGCACTGTCAGTCCCATCACAAACACGGCGCCCGGCGGCTTACGGGGGCTTAGCAGCTGCGACAAGTGTATTGGGTTTAATAGATGAAGTAGCCCTCATCGGCAGCAGCATCCTTCAAAGAGGAAAGAAGAGGCATCAACAGCTGCTATGGTGTCTCTGCCCATCCATACGCCACCTATCAGGCCCTGAGAATGGGGTGGACACAGAGCGGGTAGGGCAGTGGTCGGCTTAAAGGCTAGAACCCAGTTCAGCCTGCACATGGAAGAACAGACTGCTCTGCAACTTCCAGAAAACCCAGAGCTTCCAAGCCAGCACCAGCATATCCAGCCTGTGCAGCCTCGCCATGAGGTGGGCAGGAGCAGACCTTTAACCGTACCTCTGGATGACCTGTTACCCTGTGGGCCTAAGGCTCACAGGCCATTTCCCAAGATTAGAAACCACATCAAACCACCTGCCATTCCCCTAACACCCAACAGAGATGAAGCTGTAACGATGACATTCTAGAAGACGGATGAGAGAAAGTCTGACATATAAATACTACTTAACTTTTTATCCAACTGACCGACTCTTCCATAGCCAGTGAACCAAGTACCTAGGACTCAGGTAAATATTAGGATGGCATATGCCATGTATGCTTATGGCACACCCAACAGCCCATGCCTCATAGAAAGGCAGTATGTTCAGTGCTCAGGAGTCAGATGAACCTGGATTTGATTCCCAGTTCTGCCAGTTATTAGCAATATAACTTTGGATGAATTATTAAAACTCTCTGAGCCTCAGTTTCTTACAAATGGAATGGCAGTACTTTCCCCCAGGTATACCTGAGTTTACCCTGAAATACTAACTCCCATTGCCACCTCCAGATATTTTGATGCCATTGCTCAAAATGCACACTGCCTGTGAGAATACTGCTCCCTCTCCCTTGTCCAGGTTCAGCCTAACACCAGTTGTAGTAGACTATATTTTCCAGTGGTGGCTGCAATGCTATGTCCCATCCCACATGCTATACTTACACTGTGACTTTGACATACCCGTCATAAAGACAGGGAGTCTATGTCCTCTCCCCTGACCTGGAAACAGGGTGGGCTTTTGTGACTACTTCAACCTATAAGTAACATAGAAGGAATGTGACCTCAAGGCTACTGCAGAAATGTTTAGGCACCTCCACCTCAACTGCTGGAACACTTGTCCTGGAGCCCTGAGCTGCTATGTTAAGTAGTCAGACCGCCCCCAACATAGCCATGCTGTGAGGAAGCCCAAACCAACCCATGCAGAGACTACACAGAGAAGCCATGAGACTAGGGGGAGAATGAGATGCCCAGTAGCCCCCAGTTGCTCCAACAACACAGTGTGCCAGTTCCAGTCACTGCCTGACTACATCCACATGAAAATCCTAAGCCAGAACCACATGCCCAAGCCTTTCCTGAATTCCTGACTCACAGAAACCATGAAAGATAATGAAATAAAATATGTGTTGTTAAGTCGCTAAGTTTTGGGGTGATTAATTATGCAGCAATACTGACTAGAAAACCAATACCTACTCACTTATGTATATACTCTGCCAATATCCTCAAATTCTTCTTTCCTACTACTTCTAGACTATTCTTCCTCTCCCTCTGGGACTTCATTCTAAATCATCACTCTGGGCAACTTCAGTATCTCCAGGATAACATACCCATGAACCTTGCCTCTCAGTCTCTTAATTCCCTATGCTCTAATGATCTCTCCTCTCCTCTACCTATCTCAGCCATCTTCCCCATGGTCACGCGCCAGACCTTGTTATCACCCATACCTGTTCTCCCTCTGAAATCTCACAATGACAGATTCCACTCTGACCGCAGCCTCCTATCCTTCCAGCTTTTATACACTCTTTCCCTCTACTCTAGCTTTTTTCCTCTAGATTTTCTCCTAGCTGGCTCCTTCCAGTAGCATTCCAGCATATGCATGAATCTCCACCACCTTCATGTAACTTCGCTGTGGCTCAATCACCTCCTTGTAAAATGGGGGTAATAATAGCTCCTACGCCATGGAATTGATATGAGGACTAAATGAGTCATTGTATGTAAAGTGCTTAAAACACTGCCTGGCTCTTTGAAAGCTACGTAAGTATTAGATTATCATGTTTAAAGTCTTCCATGCACGCTTCATTCCCATCCAGCTACTGCTGTTCTCCCACTGACAACCAAACTTCTCAGAGCTGCCTCTACTCACTTCCACCCCTCCCCCTCACTCCTCAGTCCCTGCATAACGCCCCCAGAACACCACTCAGTTCCATGAATGAGGTCAGCAACCGCAGCCACGCTGCCCACCTCTGTGGTCAGTTTCAGGTTCTTACCTGCCCTCGCCACTCTGAAGCCTGCTCCATCTCTAAAACACTTCTTTGGTTTTCTTGACATTCTACTCAGTTTTCCTGGCTCTCGGCTATTTCCTCACAATCTTTCATACAGTCTGCTCTGCGTGTAGTCATCTTATGTGTGCACTACATACTCTCTCTTCCTATTTTCTCCTGCACGTTACCACTCTCCTTGGGTGATTTCCTCAACTCCCTTATGTTCAACCTCTCCAACTTCCAAATCTATATGTCAGCATATATATTCTCTCACTTACCTGGCATTTCCACCTGGATTTCACACAGACATTTGATTCTCAATATGTTTAAATCCCATTTCAACATCTCCTCTTGAAACTGCTCCTTCTCCTGAGTTCCCGAATCCCAGTGAAGACCATTACCATCTACCTGGTCTACTGAGCCAGAAATGTAGGGTTCAACCTTGATTCTTTCCTCTTCCTTACTGCCCACCAAGTTCTGGAGTGTTGTTTCATGCTTCCAAGCCTTTACCCAAGCAATTCCTTAAGCCTGCCTAGAATGTCCTCTGCCTTCTGCTTTTTGTCCTAATTTGAACACATATTCCTCTTTCAATACTCGACTCAGAAGTACCTTCCTTTACAGTCTTTCCTGACTCATTCTTCCCTTACTCCCCCTCAATATGCTGAGCAGCACCTGTAACGTTACATTTGTCTACGTATCTGTTACCCCATCGTGCTAGGAGATAATCTTAAGGGCAAGGGTTATATCTGCAGTCTCTGAATGGTCTGCATTCAGAAAAGGGAAGGGGAGGGAAGGAGAAAGGAGGAAAGGACACTTCCTTGGGTGTACTTCTGCCAGGCGGGCAGGCCTGGTTTCCGGAGTTGCCATTCCTACCGGCCCTACCAGTCTCCTTCAGGAACCACTGCTGTGCTTGCCCAGCGGAAAAGCAATCCTCTCATAACCATTCACGGAACTGAGGGCTCAGCTGCCTGTGGTAAGAGAGAGAAGACTGTTCTGCTCCCTTTCTCCTTTTCCACACTCTTCAGGCTCTGGGTAACCCCCACCCTCTTCCTCAGGCCCAGTGGGGACCTGACCGGCACAGCTATCATAGCAAAAGGATGGGCACTTGCATCAGGTGACAAAAGCCCATTCTCCTAACAACAGCTGGTAGTTCTGTTGTGTGCATAGTCTTCTCTGGCTACCAACATACTTCAGGAGCCCGAGAGCTGCTGCTGCCTCTGTCCATCAACAGAACTTGAGTGGGATAATTATCCTCTCTGTGTACTTAACCTTACTGCTCACTGCCTACGACAGGAGGACGGCTGCCTCTAGTGTGCTGGGCCACCACCACAGCACAGGCAGGGGTTGTGCCACAGGTCTAGGCTCCACAGCATTTGGCTCAGGGGGCCCAGGAGTGGAGGACAGCTGCCAGCTCAGTTTGATCCCATTACAGTCCCGAGTATTTGTAGGTGGAGTTATCTCCTTCGTGTTCCCGGATCCCTTGGCTTCACTACAAGCAGAGGGAAGCTGGAGACACTGAAGTTTCTGGGATGAGAACCACATAAGTAGTTCCTGACCATGCTGCTTCAGCCCCCGCAGAAGGTGCCCTGTCTGGAGCTCCACGTGTACTGTCACAGAGTCTAAGACAGTAGGTCAGTCTGAGCCAGCTGCCCAGGGTGAGAGCTACATTGTGAGTTTTCTTTGTTTTCATTACCATTTCCTCTCCTACTGCTTCTTTTTAGCCAGCCCTTTCCTCCCTGGGGTGCTGGGGATTGAATGAAACACCACCCCCGGCTCCAATAAGTGTATTTCAATTACATCTGTCACTGTATAACGATATAATGATATATCATGTGATATTAAATCCATGGTAATCATATCAGGGATTTTTTTTAATCGTGCACTAATCGCATTATTACATCTCTATAATTAACAACAGGAGGTATGGAAATTCAGTTAAGGCAGTGGGCTCGATGTACTACCCCCACCCCACCCCCATCCTCGCTCCCCCAGATTAGGACCTGAGTAGGGATGGAGACTGCAGGGCACTAGCAAGCTGGGCCGAAGCCCCCACCTCCCAGTGCCTTGGCCACGGGCAGAACCTTCAGCATCCAGGGCTGGCAGAGAGAGCCTGGGCTGAGACCAGGTGCTTGTCTATCTTGTGGCTTCCCAGTAAGAGTCTGGGGTAAAAGCCAAACAGAGAGGCCCAGCTACAAGGCTCAGCTGGGCCTTCTAGGCCTCCTGCCCCTGCAGCATCAAATCATCTCCACAGGGAGGGATGTTACCGTTTCTCCAACTAGCAAGGCCCACAAAGGTGCCTATAAGACACAAAGCAAGTTCCTGCCTCACGGCCTCCTGCACCAGAATTCCTCCTGCTACTGCTACACATACTCCCTTCCTCCTACCTAGCCCCTGAGCTCCTAACAGCACCAGATCCAGCAGCCGGATGCCTCTGCCTCTCAGTCCTATCACCCCTGATGATGGCTGACCAAACCCAACCCTTCCTGGGGCCATTCCTCCCCAGTTCTCTCTCTGAAATCGGGCTCTTGGTATTGCATGACAAGTGGGTTTTTGATAAACATCGGGTTGTTCCTCCGTCCCCCACAAACAGTCTAAGTTCTTATGTACTCCCATCCAGGCTCGAGATGGAGAGAGGAGGGGCGAGGGACTGTAGCTTGAACTGTGTCAAATGACCCTGTCTCTCCCACCCCCCTTCCTGATACTGAGCTGTTAGGGCTAATCCCCTCAGGGGTGTCAGAACCAGTCTGCAAAGCAGAATTCTGTGTTTCAAGTCCAAAGCTTTGAACCTGGCATGTAACTAGTCCTCAGTGAGGGGCAGGCATTTTGCTAAGTTTGACTCTCAGAAGTTGGACAGGCCTGAAGATAAAAGAGAAAAATCATGTCCTTTTTCCTAATAAAAAGGAGACACTAATAGCAGTCAGCACTTAGGCAAAGCACTTTAAGTTTCTAAAGTGCTTTCCAAATTAAAATATAATCCTTTATTGAGCATGCGACACCACCACCACCACTTGCCATCTCTCACACAGGAAGGTATGTGCATGCTTGCACACAGCACACACACCTTCACTTTATTTCTCCCTGGGAAAAAGGAGAAGGATGTTCAAAACATTCATCCCAGATCCTCCTCCCTCTTTATTGGATTGCTCACGTAACATGTATTTATTGAGCAACTACCATGTGCCAAGCCCTATGCTGGGTGCTGGAGACACATAGAGGAAGTAGACCAGGCCACTGCCCTTAAGTACTTCCCAAGCTAGGAGGAAAGACATGTGAACACACTTGCAAAGCAACAGTGGAGGGAAATCATCAAGAAGGACCAGATGGCCTTCCAGTGGGACATACTAGGTCCCTAGGACCTAGGGAACCCTAGGGAAGGTGGACACGCAGGCTAGGAACTCAGTTCAGTGATCTGAGCTGAGACAAGAGAGTTGTAAGAAGCAGAGGAGTGGGTCAAGAAACTAAGAGTAGATGAGATCTACCCAGGAAGAGGGTAAAAGCCTTGAGAGTCACATAAAACCCTTCTCTTCCCTGATGTTTAGAGGGAGAAAAGGAAGGCTGAAAGATGAGAAGCTTGAACACTACAGCCTCCAGAGCTAAGGCCCAAAGAATCTTCTCTCTGGGGCATACCCGACATCCTGGCCCCTGGATCTCCCTTTGTCAAATCAGTTTTCGCCCTACCCAGGTGTAATACAATGGAAGCGTGCGGCTTTGCAATCCCACTGACTCATTCGCAACAAACATTTACCAAGAGCCTATTATACACCAGGCTATGTGTATAAATACAGCAACAGAGACACAGCATTGTCCTCAGAGAGCTTACAGGGCTTTCTCCAAGAGACTTAAGCTCAAAGAAGTGCCGTAATAGGGCTCAAACAAGAAATGTAAGCTTTATGACAGGACAGAGGCGGGGAGCTTGACCTGCTTGGGGAAACACATCCCTGAGCACAGGTAAGCCGAAAGTGAGTGACCGGGAGGAGGAAGTGTTCGGGGGCATGCTAAGGCCTTTAGGCAACCTGTGCCATGGCACCTGGCAGGAATCAAATCAAGGCTAGAGTCTCTGGAGCACAGAAAGCAAGCATGAAATATGGCTGAGGAGGAAGGCAGGGAACGCAGCCCCCGCAGGGCCTCAGAGGACACAGTAAGGGTTTTGTACTGTTTCCGAAGACCATCCAAGGGCCTCCCACTATCACACTATGTGACCTTGGAGGGCTGTACCAATCTTAAAAGTTAGTTCCTTTGCACATCTACCCCTCCCTACTCCTAAGGGTAGCCAGGCTTGGGAAAAACTAAGAGAACCAAGACCATTTTCTGTCTAGAAGGAGAGGAAGAAATGCACAAACATTCATTCATTGACTATTCACACATTCACTGAAGTCTTGCTGAACCCTGGCAACTCAAAACAGAGTCACATGAAGACCCTGTCCTCATAGAACTCAGTTCTTTGAGGGGAAACCAATAACTGCCCATAACTGTGACAGAGAGTGAGATGAGAGAACCATAGCAGGGATACAGAGGAGGACAGTGAACAGGCCCAGAGGCCTCTGGAGCCCAGAATGGCGTGTGCTGCTTCCTGACCCTTGCCTCACCGCACGGGCAGCAGTTGGTTAGCTGGGACAGCACGCTCCACACAGACTGCAGATTGAGCAGGGGCAGGAACGTGAGTGAGGAGGACCCTGTGCCAAGGCTCCTGGGAAAAGACTGGAGACCAGGCAGCAGGGAACCTAAGCCTGGATCTTCTGGTTACAAAGACGAAGGTTGAAAGGATGTGACCAAAGCCACGAAGGAGAGAAGAGAGATAGGCCCACTGTATAATCCCAGGATCAGTGGAAGGGGGGATCCTTAGTACAAGCAACAGGACTTGGATAGAAAATCATTTCAGGAAATGGCAACTCTAATCCCCAGGTCTCAGTTTCCTAATTGGAAAATGAGGGCCTTAATTACTTGATTTCTTGGATCCCTTCCTGATCTGAAATTCATCAGATCTGAGGCACTTCATTCAACCTCCCACAAGAGTCAGGCTTATTTCTGCCCCATATCTTTGTTTATGCTATTTCCCCGCTTGGAAAACTTACTTCTTTCCACCCTCTCCAAATCCTGTCTGCCAGGACAAAGACACCACCTTCAGGAAGCCCTTCATGATTTCTCTTTCCCCCTCCTCCGTGTCCCACCCTAATCTCCACACCCAGTTCTCCCAACAGCACTTTGCTTAATCACATATCACATATGGTCTGGTACTCTTACTTGATGGCTCTAGGGACTGCTTTATCACTTCCCGACCCCTGACATCCATTTTGGGGGCAGGAGGGAAGCTCCACTCTCACAGGCCCTAGAAGCAGGCAGATGCTGTTCCTGCCTGAAGTCTGGGTCCCCATTCCCTCTGCCCACAGTCCTGTGAGAACTCGACAGGACTCCACTTGAAAAGGGTGCTAAAAGCAATGATGTCTCCAAGTGCGATGGGAGATATTTGTGTCTGCTTTACCCTTGGCTTTTTGCTCCGGTTCAGGTAGGAGCGGGGTGGGCCGGCTGGCAGATCTGAGAGCGCGGCACGCCCCAGCGGGCAGGGCGCACAGCGCGGAGGAAGGCGCGAGTCAGTCTGGAGTGCTCCCCATTTATCAAGCTCACGCAGGCCGCCAGCCGAGCGAGTCTTTCTATCATTACACCTCTCAAAATCCGATTCATACCACTAATCCTGCCTTCATTCTCCCAGATTAATAACATCTCTTTCAACCTTCACAGTGTGATAAATAGACAAAGAGAGAACAAAAGGAGAGACAGAAGAGAGAAAAAGAGCTGGAGCAAGTCCCCATAATAGAGAGAGCCGAGAAAGAGGAGAGGGAAAAAAGGAGAGAGCGAGAGCAGGCAGCGGCCAGAGACTGCAGCTACCTTAGAGAGCCGCTCTGAGGAGAGCTGGCGGCTGCACCCCGCTATGCGCTCCGCTCCATCCCCAAAGAGAAAGAAAGGCTCGTTAACAGCTCCTTCCTGCCTGCACTTTTGTTCAAATTCTTTTCTTCCCTTCCAAACCTGCTTTAGGTCAAATTCCAGTGAAAATGAGTCTCCTGGCTTCCCTATCTCCTCCCAGCCTCCAACCAGGCCCAGGGAACCAACCTGGTCCTTGGCAGCAGGGCCAGGTCTGGGTACAAGACAGGGCTGGGAATGGGTTTAGCGAGGGTGGAGCAAGCTTGCCTAAAGCTTCACCAGAGCTGTTCCCCCAACCTGAATCCTCACCCCCTTCCTTGCTCTTTCAGCAGAATGAGAGGGGAACAGAGCAGAGGGAGGGCTTGGGGTCCATTCCCTGCACATCATTCCAACCTTAGGCTCCCCATGGTCCAATCCAAGGCCCCAAGCCCTCGGCAGCCCGGCCAGATGGAAAGTAGGCACCCCTCAAGCTTGCTAAAGCAGAGGGCAGTCCATACCTCCAGATTATGATGGAGAAGTGTGATGGGGAGATAACCCCACTGGACCCCAGCCCTACGCTAACACAACTGATCTCTGACATTTCTTGTTCTCTGCCCAGATGCTCACCCGTGCTTGTCTCCATAGCACACTCCCTACCCTCCTCACAGAACCAGCTCAAAGGCTCCCCCTTTTGGATGCCCATCTGAGCTCTTCCAGGAGAATTCAGTCACTACTGCTCTGGGGCCTCGAAGAAAACATCATTTTCATTAACCTGTAGTGACTATGTGTTTCTTACAACCCTCTGGGAGTCTGTCTTCTGAGTTCTCTTTTCCTAGGTCCAAGTTGCCCATGGCACAGCACTTCCATTTGCTCTTGACTTTGTCTAAACTAGCCCTGGCCAAACATGGCTCAACCTTCCCTCCAGACGGCAAAGTAATCCTAGGCTGCTGGCCAGCCTGGCTCAGAGGCAGGAGCAGAAGCACTCCACATCGGGAAGCCCAGGTGGCCCTGAGCACCCACTGCCTTCACAATCCATCAGTGGGGGAAGGCAGGGCTGCACCAAGCTTGCTGGACCACTGTATCCCTCAGCACACTCATGGCAGCTGGAGGGTGGGTGGGGGGTGGTGCATGCAGAAGGAGGTCCAGCCCTGCCCAATCCAGCCTAGTGGGAGGAGCCTTCCAGGAGAGTCAAGGCTTCTCCAAGGATGGGTCCTGGTAGCGGACAGGAAAGACCTAAAGCAGATCCTTGGTAGAAAGCTGATAGCCCAGTATTCTGTTTAGAGGCAGGTCTCATCTAGGGAATATCTTGCGGGCACTTTCCAGATTCTTTCCTCCAAAAACTCTCCCTTCCTCTATCCCTTCCCCCAAAACACAGCCCTCTTTTGGGCCAAAATGGCTGCTGCCTGCTCCCATCATTCATTTCTGGGGACCTCATCACTTCCAGCCCCAACTCTCAAGTTTTCCCAATCACATCTCCACTTATGAAAATAACTTGAAAGCTCAGAGAAAAGGAGAGTCACAGGGTCAAGTAAAAAAGCAAACCACAAGGGGAAAGGGACGTTGCAATGGGTAGGGGGTAGTCCCTGGGATCCCTTTTACAAAACTCCAGAAGTTCCACTAACCTTCCCTCAGCCCCCATATCAGGACTCTCCACACTTTCTTGTAGTCTACCAGGCCCCTAGGATCAGACACCTGCAATAGGGAGGGTGGAAGAATGACAGAGACTGATGCTCATCCATCAGTGACTCGGGGAGGTAGGGGCTAAAAGGGACGAGCAAGAAGGAGAGAGAATGATCCAGCCTCAGTGAAGGGGAATAGTCTTCCTTACAACCAACCTAGTCTACTGGTGCCCTGGCCTTCAGGGCAGGCTAGATCCAACTGGCCACACAGGCCCACACTGCCTCTGAGCCCAAGGTCAGGGGAGGGTTCCAGAAACATGGGTCTCAGGGCCTTCCTCCCCTAACAGCCAGTGTTGC
>RJWJ010004853.1:29954-72600 GCA_004363605.1 Indri indri
GCCCAGACACCCCCTGCCCACCTTGTTCTAAATAGCTTCAACACCAAGCAATCAGGTGACTTCCCAGACAATGTCCCCAGGGGCTCAAAAAGATGTTCTGGCCCTTGCAGCCCCACCCCTGAAATGAGGCCAGGCCCAGGATCTTGAGAAGAGAAGTCACGGTGGCCCCCGCTAGCCTCTGCCTCTATTGCCAATCCTCATCCAACACACTCTTGCCTCTCCCCTAGCCTTGCTTCCTTCAACTCTTCTCGCCCTCCCTGAGCTCTTCCTCCCAAGGTAGGCCACCACCAGTCACCCAAGTCTGAGGGGCAAGCCTCATCTCCTCAGGAGGCTTTGCCATTCAGTTGAGAGAGACAACCCTAGACCCCAGTAAGGGGCCCGTCTGAAAATCAGGTAGGAGTCAGACACAAAAGGGTCTCTGGCAGAAGAAGCCAGATCCAAGTCATGCTTTTCCCTCACTCCCTGAGTACTTAGTTCTACAGCTCACTCCTCCAGGCAGCCAGTGGCACAGAGCAGGGAAAGAGAAGTTGGGTCCTAATGTGTAAAAAGCTCCAGCAAAGCAAAATCATTTACTCTTCGGTGCGACTGCTCAGCAGAGCTAATAAATCTTGCATGAGCAGGGACGATTCTAATTTCCTAATATGAAAAGGCATTTGGATTGAGAGAGAGGGGGAGATAAAAGTGATTGAATCTCCAATAGTCCAGGTTACTGACAAGAAACATCCTGCTCAGCCCTGAGAGAAGGATGGCAGCACCCGCCCGCCTGCACACACCCATCCGTTCTGCCCCCTCTTGGCGCGATACATCTCAGTCTCTTCTATTGACAGGACGTGGCTTTAAACACAGTTACACAAGTTATCATTTCTGCCTTCTGATCAATCTGAATTTTCAGGACAATTACCCTCTTAATCAATGATTGCTATCAGCAGCCCCGCGCCTGGACGGATTTCTCAGCAAGGTAATCATGCCGCCAGGCTGGACGGCGCGTGCATAGGCAATGAAGCTCCGGGTGGGGTCTCCTCCCGCCTTCCTGAGCCCCCATATTCCAGCGCCGCTGCCAGCATCGAGGACAAGGACGGCAAAGTGTGAAGGCCACTTCAAGGAGTGGTGGGAATAGAAGGAAGGGGGGGCAGCCACCCAGTCAGCCTTCCGAACCATCTGATTATGGAACGAACCTATTAAAACCCTAGATTTACTGCCCACCACCCTGATGCATCTCCGAATGCCCTCCTGCCATCATTCCTACTTCCTAATTAGCCTAATAAAGCCCAATTCTAATTACAGGCTCAAACTATTAGGGTGAGTAAGTACAAAGAAAAGAGAACTATTGGTTTTGCTAATCTCTCAGAAGCTACTAGCTCTATTCCTTTTCTCCTACGGACCTGGTTCATAAGGGCTACTGACTGGAATGGCAGGGGCAGCTTCTTCTCCTCCTCAGATGCGCAAGCATCTGGAGTGATGACAAAGCCAGCCCCGCCTTGAGCCAGGAGGCTGCCCAGCCCAACACTCCCTCCTCCCTCCACAGTCCTCCCACAAATCCAGCCTCTGCGTAAAATAACCCAGAGCCCCCCAGGAGAAGAGGGAAGGAAAGGAGAGAAGCTGGAGGAGTCAGTGCTGAGTTAGCTAGAGATCATCTTTGCCACCTTGGGGGCAACTCAGGGAAGTTTTTCACCTGTTGTTGGGCAAGAACTTAACTAGAGAGGCCAACAGTGTATTGAAAAGGACTTGGGCTAGGATACTGATGAAAGAACTTGTGTTCCAGCATGGGTGGCAGATATGTGTGCACAGTTATACTCTCAGCAGAGTGGGTTGTGGGATTAAAACAGGTCCCAGCATTTTGCTACTATATCCCGAGAGGGAAAGAGAATTAGAAAGCATAAGTGTCTTTATTCATTGACGCTTACTGAATGCTGCCCACAGGCTAAATGGTGGGCATACAGCAGCGAACAATATAGCAGTGACTGCTAATTCTCATGGAGCTCACAATCTGCTAGGAAAGACAGACAAGTGTAAAAAAAAAAACCAAAAATGATAAAGTGAACTTGCATATGAATGTTCGTATCAGACAAAAAGTGGAAACACCCCAAATGTCATCAACTGATGAGCAAATAAAGTAAATGTGGTATATCCATATAATGGAATATTATTTGGTGATAAAAAGAAATGAAGTACTGATTTGTGGTACAACATGGACGAACCTTAACAATTATGCTAAGTAAAAGAAGCCAGTCACAAAAGGCCACATATAAGAAATTCACAGAATTGCCAGAATAGGCAAATTTATGGAGATAGAAAGTAGATTAGTGGTTGCTTAGGGCTGGGGTGTCTGGGGGGAAATGAGAAGTGACCGTTAACGAAGTTTCTTCTAGACGGGACAAAAATGTTCTAAACTTAGATGGTAATGATAGTTGGACAACCCCGTGAATATACTAAAAAACAATAATTATACACCTGAAATGGGTGAATTGTATGATATATGAATTACATTTCAATAAAACTTTTTGTAAAAAAGTACACTATGACCAAAGAAGGGCAAGGAGCCCACAGCAGGCTCAGCAGCATAACCAGAGACAGAGGCTCCAGCACGGTGCCTAGCCCTCCAAAGGCGCCCAATATAGGACACGCAGGTATGTGAAGAGGGAGAAAGTTCCGTTGGGAAACTGGAAAAGCCTTCACAGAGGACATAAGAGGAGTTAGGGCTTGAAAGATACACAGGAGTTCACTAGGCAAGAATGCAGCAAAGGGCTTTCCAGGCTTGGAAGGCTTAGATGTGTACCAGACAGGCTATTTTGGCACAGTTAGAAAAGTATTTTGGGTGTCTCGAAGGCCAAGCTGGAGAGCTTATACTTCATGCAGCAGACATCAAGAATTTTCAAGTAGAGAAGATCAGTACAGGATAGTCTGGGGTTTGATGGTGCAGGCATGGGAAACAACGTGTCATAGCTGAAAGGGCATGGTTTTTGGCGTCACGATATCCGGGGTTTAAATCCTGAAGTTCTTCTTCCAATAAACTCTAATGACCAGTGATGGCTAGGATTTTGTCTATTTTACTCACCATTTTATCCTCAGTGCTTGGCAGAGTGCCTGACCCAGTAGGTGTTCAAAAGCCACTTACTGAATGAAAATGAATGAATGAATGACTATGCTGAATTCAATCCTATTTGACACATATTTATTGAACACCTACCAAAAACCTTGGCACTCTAGTTATACAGTGTGAGCTCTTCAAGGGTAGGGACCCTGTCCCAGCTCTGACCTCTGGCCTCAGTGCCTTACACAGGTTCTGTTTGGCACAGGGCAGGTACTCAATCTATATTTATTCCCTTCCCTTTCCTAATCTAAGAGGTTTCCCTAAGACCCAGTGAATTCTTGGATAGGCTTGTTCTGAACCCATCGCTGTGGCTGGCAAGAGAAAGGAAGCTGAAGCTGTAGGGATGCAAGGCTTCAGTAGAGCTATAGGAGCAGGTGGTGGTGCCCACAGTATTTGCCAGAAAGCAACCATGGTGCTCTAGGAGGCCAGTAGACAACCTCGAGTTGTAAAAGCTGGTAAAGAACGGAGTGGGAATGACAGACCATTCTCACAGCCCGTTCTCAGAACTTTCTGCAGACTGTCCTGCACCCAAGGCAGTGGGTCTCCATGCAGGGAGGAGGCTGGCATACATAGGTAAGGTGGAAACATAAGCTGTAAGACTTGTAGGTAGATGGGGAGGGGAAGATCTAAGCCTTATTTCCTAAGCATTCTGTCCTGATCCTGAGAGCTGCCATTTCCATATCTCCCTCTGGTCAGGAAAGCCCTTCTGACCACAGTATGAAGGGGACCCTCAGTCTCCCAGCCCCCAATTCCTATAGGGCCTCCCCTCCCTTCTCTCCTCTTCCCTCCCTTTCTTTCCTGCAGAGCTTCCCTCAAGCCATAAAAATAAAATAAAACACAAACACCCACAGTCCAGGAGGAGGGCGTCAGACAGATAATGGGCATTTTATATCTTTTTATGACACTCCCCATAGGCAGCTCAGCAATCACAGCGCAATAAAGGCAGGCATGCAGCTTGCATAGTTAAACAACTGCCGGGTAATTAGGCACAGCAAACACACCACTGGGGAGGCCTCGGGCCTGCCCTGGGATCTGCCTGCAGCCTGCCTGCCTGCTTGCAGCCAAGTAGGTGCCAAGCCCAGGCCTAGCACCATAAGACCTGGTCGTGGTGGTGCTGGGGCCAGACCACTGGCAGGTGCCATATGCACGCTTGGGCTCGTGCCAACGCACACTCACAAGCACACCTGCCCATGCCCACACACAAGCACTTCCTGAGCAGCCAGCCTGGACCCCTACACCCCGTGAGAGCTGCTCTTCTTTTCCAAGTAGGGTAACCTAGGGTCTCATGAGGGCCTTGCTTTAGGGCCTTTAAAGAAGTCACACCAGACACGAGCAGGGACTAGCTCATCAGGGTAGCTCAAAGCTTATAAAGTGGCACAGGCAGGAGGCAAATGACGGACATGCTTACATGGATCCCCTGTCTCTTGTAAATTTAAACTCAGTATAGAGCTGAATTTGAAATAAATTATATTTCTATCACTGTACTTACCACTTCTATTGCATTTTTCCCCATCTGCCTATTGACCCACCCATCTTCCCTACCAGACTGAGGGCTCTGTACAGGTAGAGACCAGGTCTGATTCACCTCTGAGTCCAGATGCCCCCACCCACAGGACTTGAGGGACTGTCTGGTGGCTAGAGGTGAACATAGATGTCCTGGCCCAGGCAGAGCATAGGTCATTTGCTACCTGAGGCCTAGGTCCAGGCTGGAAGCCCAATCAAGAAAGAGAAGTCTTTGAGCGTTGAGGCCACTGTACTGAGTCTACTACACATTACCCATTCGTTCTCCAGTGACTCAGCCAGTCAAATTCAGAAATTATAGGGAACTGAAGGCTAATTAATGGGACAAAATAAACAAAACCCTGCTACAATCCCACTTGAAGACTGAGATAGCCAAAGGTCCCATCTACAGGAGCCATCCACATCAGCTCTAAGGAGTCAGCCAGGGAAAATTAAGGCACCCAAGCTCAAACCACTCTTCCCCCAAGGGAGCTGACAACAAACCAAGTCAGCTCACAGGAAGACCATGGGCTGACTCAGCACAATCCTATATGAATGTGAACACACATTTAGATACTTTTCCTGGTCTCTACCTGGCCATCGCTCAGAGTCTGTCAAGACAACAGACAAATGGGATCAAAGACCAGAAGAGGGCCCTGGGCTGCTCCCTACCTTTAGGGTATTGACAGGGTCCCTCTTTTCCACCCGCAAAGCAACAGGGAGACAATAAGCTTCTCCTCGCCCCATAGTCTCACAGCGAAGCCCAAAGCAAGGCATTCCACTTCAGTCCGACCCATGCCAAACTGTGAAAGGTGCCAGCTATCTAAACTCCTCCATAATAGCTGAGTCCCCTGGACCCTCAACTTTTTCCAGTGGGATAGTGGAGTAGTCCCAAGGCCAGAGATCATAGTAGGCAGGGGTGAAGAGGGACTTCTCCCACCTTCCTTCTGTCTGTCTCATTTTTGGCTGGAAACAAAAAGAGGAAACCTAAGGTACCATGAATGATCTCATAATGGCAAAGGTAGAAGAGATCATAAAAAGAAACTGCCTCATCCAACTCCCTTATTTGTTAGATGAGGAAACTGAGGGCTCAGAAAGGGCAAGCGACCCAACACCAGAGCCCATATCTGTATTTTTTAGCTTCACTGTCAGTCCAGAGTTTTTTGTACTGCACCACACTGCCCTCTAGAGACAAGGGCCTCATCTGCCCACCTCCAGTGCCTAGAGTCAGACTACAAATCCCACCGACACCTTCACCCATTTTCCCATTTGTGGGCACGTGCACAAACCAGAATACACATAGACATACTCAGGCCTGCATAAACCTCCCCAGTTTGAGGCATACACTTCTTCAAACACATACAGACATGCATGTACACATGGGTGCACCCTCTTACACACACATACCACTCTCAAGAAACCTGAAGTATAAGGCCAATTTCTATCCTTCCCCAGTCACTGGCTTTCATTGACCATACAACAAATAATGGCTGCTGTGTGTTTGTCTGGGCTTCTAGCTCAAACCAGGCCAGACCAGAGGAACTGCCTTCAGTTGGTATCTACTATGAGACAAGAGGGAAGCTGTAAGGAGAGAAACTGGATTTACATCCTCCTGGCCTTGGGCAAGCTTCTTAATCTCTCTGAGTCTCTATTTCAGCACCTATAAAACAGGAACAAAGCCCTTTCCTTGCTGAGTGGCTGTGAGGATTAAATGCAATAACATGTGTAAAGCATCTAGCACAGAGGCTGGCACCAAGTGGGGCCCATGCATTGGTGTTCTATTATTATTGATACTGATAGACATGGTCCAACCTGCCTTTGCAGAGTTGCCCACAGGGCTGTGCAGGAGGGCTGTGCCTCCTGCCTTCAAGGAAGTCTCCCCGTCTTTTCCTCTCCTTTTCTGCAATTCTTCCCAGTTTCCAGGGTCCAGAGTAGCAACAACAAAATCAAAAGAAGGAAAAAACAAAACAAAAAAAAAAAACAACCCTGGGGAGAAGGCACAGTAACTAAGTGCTCCCTTAGCCCTCTCACACTTAACAGAGCACCAATGAGTCCATCTCTCTCTCCGCTGCCGCCACGCCCTGCCTCTCTCCCAAACCGTCCTCATCCTTCCACAGTATTTATGCCTCTATTAGCTTACTGAGGTCCCCCTGCTTGCCTAGCTCTGCAGATTCAGAGAAGCAGCAGACCTAGTCCCTTTCCTCAAGTGGCTCATAGTCCCTCACAAGGACAGACCAGGCTACACACAGTAACCATGATGCGTGGACTCTGGGCTACACTGGGCCCTAGTAACTGGCCCTGAGGGTTAGAGTACACATTCTATAGTCAGAATGCCTAGGTTGGAATCCAGGCCCCAAACAGACCCAGGAGAGCTCCCCATTCTCCCATGCTCCAAAGTGAGCCCAGAATTCACTTCCTCAAGGACACAGGAGAAAGACAGAGTGGGGTTCACAGAGGGACGGAGACACAGAGGTTGTAACCCTTGACAAGACACAGAATCTGAGCAGCAGCCAGCCAGAGGCAGACAGACCCTAGGGCAGGGCTGGCTGTGAAGACCTACCACAGAGAGCACTACAGGAACTCCAGGGTAGAGGCGGATCTGCAGCAGCTACCAGGAACCTCAAGGGGAAGAAAGAATCCCAGCTGCCCTGAGCTGATTCTCACCTGCTTCTTTCTTCCTTGTGGCCACACCCACCAGGGCTGCAGACCAAGGCAGGCTGGCTCCCTGGCTGAGGGTGTGCCAAGCTGCCCACCCACACACAGAGTGCCCGCACTCCTCTAAGAGCTTCACAATATGATCTAATCGATTCTCACACTGTCATTTCCCACATTGTACCATAAGGATGCAGAGGCCTTCTGCCCCGGGCTCTCGGCCTGTCCACAGACAACATGCTACAAGGCAACATGCCACTTACTGCTAGCCCTGGCCCATAGGCTCTTTCTTCCTGTGCATGGACATAAAAATGGCAGGTTCCTGGAGCTACTGCACCTCTCTGAGGGGGCAGCTTAGGCTGGCACCACTTTTGACACCGGGCAATGGTTCCTTACTACACTCGCTGGCTCTCACTCTGTCAGTCTGCTTTTCCTTTGGTAAAAGGCATGGCTGGTCCACATCAGCAGCTTAAAAAAACCTGAAAACTACTGTTTGCAGTTCCCTATCCAGCAAGCCGTCTCACCACTTCAAGCCTTTGTTCACGATGCTCCCTCTGCCTGGATGCCCTTTCCACACTGCCATCTGAAAACTTACTCATCTTTCAAGACAAATCCCAGCGTCTCCTCACCAAAAACTTTCTTGACTTTCTTTCCCATACCCCAAGTAAAATGGACTGCTCCTTCCTTTGCACTGGAGGCAGCAAAGCAAAGCAGTTAAGACCATGGACTCCAGAGTTTACTGCCTAGATTCGAATACCTGCTTCATCACTTACTAGCTGTTGGACTGTGTGGAAGGAACATAACCTCTCTGTGCTGCAGTTTCCTCACCTGTATGATGGCTAATAATACTACTTACCTCTTAGAGTTGTTTGAGGATTAAGTGACTTAATCCATATAAAGTATCTAGAACAGACACTGTTTTTACTGTTATTACTAATTATCTCCACTTTACAAATGAGGAAACCAAGGTTCAGAGAAGATAAGTAACTTGTCTAAGTCATAACACAGGCAGATGATAGAGCCAGGAATTGCCTTCAGGTGAATGTGACTCTGCACTCCACTGGATATCTAGGCATGCTGATGGCAGCTGGAATCAAGGGCACAAGATGACCAACTCTTCCTGTGTAAGCTGAGGGTAAGTTAGTCCAAGGACAGCATTAAGCTCATCCTCCCTGATGCTTACATGAACTGTCTTTGGGGGAGTCTCCTTTTCCTAGCTCCTGCCCACAAAGTCTTACATGTCTCCTTGACTTCTCCCTGTAGCCTGATCATCTCATCTTTAGCGGTCAGTACTGGGACAAGGGAAGGTGGGAGCATAGTGCTACTATTTCATCCTCAGGTCAACTCTAGGAGATGGGTATTATTTTTCTTGTTTTATAGAGGGAATACTGAAGCTCAAAGAAGTTAAGTGACTCTCCTAAAACCCCACAGTTAGTAAGTATAGAGCCAAGATTCTACTGAACTCCAGAGGCTAAGTTTTCTGTGAGATATTAGTCAACTTTAATAGGTTCAGAGAGGGTCTTGCTCCAGATCACATAGACAGTTGGTAGTGATATCTGAAGTCTGAGCCAGACTCATCTGGCTCCAAAGCTCTTTCTCTTGCACCAGTGATTTCTAGCCTGTGAGCCACTTCCCACAACCCCAGGGCCTAGTGTATACACCATGTATCACCTGAAGGCTAAATGAAGGGTAAGTCTCATACAGTGATACTTTTTTTCCAGGTTTTTGCAGACAGCGCTATAATTAATAAAATACAAATCCATTTAAAAACCAATGAAATTTACTGTAGTTTTTTTCATTATGTACTTTCTCTATCATTATATAACCAAAATACGAGTTCCACCAAGTCTTGAAGCGGGATGTCTGTTAAGTTTTCTGATATCGCTAAGGGCTTCTTGTCCTCTGCTTGCCTACCTCCCTAAGGGTTCTCCAAAACCACACTTAGGTACCTTTCCCAAGGTACTTTCCTGATCCTTGGTGTGGAATCTTCATGTGGAATAACTGTCCAAAGGTCAACAGCAGGAACAGGAGGCAAAATCCCTTCCAGGACTTGAGTCCTGTGAATGCTAAGAACTAACGCAGTCTCCAGCAAAGAGGACTCAAGTCCTGGGCTATGGAAGGAAGGAGTCAGGAAGGCGAGTTTGTTTTTCCTACGTTAACCTCCAACTCCTTCCCCACCCACCTGCCTGAGACACATGGTCTGGGGAAAAGAGCACACTGACCTGAGTTCAAATCCTAGCTTCACCTCTTCCTGGCTAGGCGCCTTTAGGCAAGTCACTTAACTTCTCTAAGTTTATTTGTCTGGGAAATCCGGCAGAGGAATAGGCATCTGGACTGTGGAGCTCATTAGGCCAGCCCAATATTCAGTGTGGATTCAATTATGCTTGTTGATGCCAAGTGTGTGCCAGGTCCTGTGCTAGGCACTGGAGATACAGAGATGGGTGGATACAGACCTCAACAAGCTCACAGTCTAGTAGGAAACAAAAATATGTAAGCAAATAATTACAAGAGCATGTGGTATGCTCAATACAAAGTTCTGAAGCATACAAAGGAGGTGACTTACTAGTTCCACCAGAGGTGGGGGAACGTCAGAGAAAGTGTCACACAAATGGGTTTTGAGGGATGAACAGGAGTTTTTCCAACACACTGAAAGGGGAAAGGCAATGTAAGCAGAGGGAACAGCATAAGTAAATGCAGGTAAAACAGTCATGCATACTCGAAAAGCGGCAAGAAGTTTGATACGGCTGGAATGTTATGGAGGGACAGGAGATATGGAGATAGGGATGCTGCAGTGAGCTAGATTATATAGGGCCTTGGTATCTTGTTCAAGAGAAAAGATGGAGCATAGCCTTTGATACCTACCCTGTTGGCTCTGGTGCTCTTCCTGTCAAAACAAGTACCCTGCAATCGCACCCTTTTCTGTGCCTTTGATTTAAGAGTTCCTCTCCTGGCCCTGACAGTAAGGCATTTTTGTCCCACAGATTATAACTCACTCTGGGCTATTATTCAGCTCCCCAGCCCTGGCCCTGCTGCAGTTAGTCCAAACATAATATCCTTCATGCATATATTATCTGTCTCCCTATTATCTGGAATCATTTCGGAATTAAATTTCAGTCCTGCAATATTGGCTTCAGGAGCGGCGCGCTTTATGGGCTAGTCAAAGGTTAGAATACCAATCAAAATAACAGTGCCGATGCAGCGAGACATTTTAATATTCCAAAACCCGGTAATTGTAAAAGGACATAATATTTTTTCCCTGATTACCCCAAAGGCAACACATGTTAACAAGGCAAGGGAAGGAGTGAAAGAAATTTCAGAGTTCAGACAGCTGTAAGACATATTTAAAGGAAAAGCCCAGGCTGGGCACTACACCATGGGGGCAGGGACACGAGAAGGAAGGAGACATTCCTTCCAGTTCCAGCAGCCCCTGACTCCAAACACAGCACCGTTGCCACCTCCACCTCTGGACTATACCCCAAGATCTTATCCCCAGTGGCAGATGTTGCAGAGGGTGGGATGAAAAGAGAAAGAACTCAGGATCTAATTCAGCAGCATCCAGCCCTCAAGACTGGCTCCTCCCAGCATTCCGGCATCAAACCCGGCAGTAAGCACTCTGGGCTGCTCTCCCACTCACTCTCCCCTTATCTCATGCACGTACCTGTGCCCCCACCTCTCCCTCATTTATACGTAGTGCTCTGTGTCCTGGACTTTGCAAGTGTTTCTTCCTAAAGACAGCTAGAGGCCCTGATCTACCTAGCCCACAGAGCTGACTCCCAGCAGGATCCCAACCCACAACTGCCCACCGTCCCATGGACAATGCTCTGTACTTTGGATGATGCCAAAGACCTGGGACCACAGCCCCAGTCTGGTCCTGACCACTGAGTGGCCCAGAAATATCTGCCCTCAGTGCAAACTGTCCCCCTCCAAAATAAAACAAAACAAACACCTTGCAGGACCCCCGGATAGTCACATCTCTCTTGGTTTTCATTTTTGTTTGCTCTTGTTTTTCCCAAATTAGCTTTGAATAGCCCCAGCAGAGGGGCTCTGTGGCTGGCACCTTGCAGCCACCCTTCCATAAAGAGTCCTAGCTTCCGTCAGCCTGCCTGTCACTTGAGCAGCTTTATGCCCACAACTCCAAAAAAGGACCTGATTAGCAGAGTTTTGGATCCTCTCACTCCTGATGGCTTCCCAGCCAGCTCAGCCCACTCGCTGAAGCCTCCAATCTGCATCATCCCGACCTGCTGACCTGCCTATGGCCCCTAGCAAAGAACTTCATTAAGGCCGAGAATTTATTCCACCATAAGCCCTTAATTTATTACTGCACTGATTGGGACTCTGAATGCTCCAAGGTCAGGAAAAGTCGTACTCAATCGTAGACACCAACCTTCCCTTCAGCAGTTTCTCCTGCTGTCCCCTCCCAGGGGATTGGGGGGCGGAGGAGACAGAATGCTCCTTGGAGGGACCCAGGAAGGTCTCCTCCTCCTTACTCTAAGAGCTGGTCCCAATCCCACCCACTCCAGAGCACTCAGAAATCACGGCAGGGCATAGAGTCCAGACGACAGAGGAAAAGTGGAACAGCAATCTTCATACCCTAATATATGTGGGTCTGTTAAATTTTAGGTGGCCTCCATCCCTACAATTGCTGGGCATGACTGGCTGAGCCCTTTCTGCTGGGACTGACTCAGAATCCTCGAAAGGCTGCCTGTCTGCTTCTCCAAAAGTCCACCTGTCTTAGTCTGTTTTGTGTTGCTATAAAGGAAATACCTGAGGCTGGGTAACTTATACAGAATAAAGGTTTATTTGGCTCACAATTCTAATGTCTGGAAGAGATCAAGATTGGGCATCTGGTGAGGGCCTCAGGCTGCTTCCACTCATGGTGGAAAGTGAAGGGGCGCCAGCTTGCACAGAGATCACATGGCACGAGAGGAAGCAAGAAAGAGACAGGGAAGGTGCCAGGCTCTATTTAACAACCAGCTCTCTCAAGAACTAACAGTGAGAATTCACTCAACTTCGAAGGAGGCACTACTCCATTCATGACAGATCTGCCCTCCATGACCCAAATACCACCCATTAGGCCCTACCTCCAACACTGAGGATCAAATTTCAACATGAGGTTTGGAGCTGACAAACATCCAAACCATAATATCACCCAATCAGGCCCAAGCATCAGAGGGGATTCCAGACAATTCGTGACTGTGTGTGCACACACTTGCATGACTTGGTCTGAATGTACATGAATTGTATGTACGTAGGTATGCATTTATACATATATTTATGCATGTGTCCATGTGTATGCAGTAGGTGAACATATTTTATGTGTGCATGTGTACATCTACAAATACCCTTATGGAGATCTCATCCAACCCTTTTGTTTCTTGATTCCTTATCTATAATAACAGTTTCTTCTATTAAACATTAGCTACCTACTTCTGTGGCCACACCTTGGAACCTGCCAACACCTAGAACTGCCCCATCTCTGAAATCACTCATTCAGACATTCTCTAACCAAAATATCTAATCCTTCTGTCCGGCATACCCAACTATACCCAGTATACCTGTTCCTCTTCTTGCTGGTACCTAACTACTTTTTTCATATCCATCAGACCCATTGCTATCTTCTCTTCCCTCAACATCCAGCTTAGATCCCACAGTCCCTCTTGTCAACTGCTGTCTTGTAATATCTTCAACTCCCTGTTCCTTTCATCGTATCTCCTTGAGGAAAATCTCTACCCTGGATGAATCTAAATGTCTACTTCTTCCATGCCCACAGCCAGGTAGCTGAGTTCCTCACAACAACCCTGTGCTGTAGTTGCTATTATTTTTTTCACTTTAAAGTTAAGAAAAACCAAAGCACAGAGCAGTGATAAAACTTGTTCAATGTTTTCACATTAGTATGTGGCAGAGCTAGAACTTTAGTTTTGCCTGTTTATGCTAAAGAGACAGAGAAAGAGAGTAAAAGAGTGATAGAAGAAGAGAGATCATGAGAGTGTGGTATTGCAGAAACCAAGGAAAGAAAGTGTTTCAGAAGAGAAGTGATCAGCTCAGAGGCGGCCACACAACACAAAGACTGAAATACGAGCACTGGACTTAGTAACAAGCACCTCTGTGACCTTGGTGAAAACTCTTGGGTGGCACGATGGGGACAGAAACCAAACTGGAGAGAATTGTTTGAAATCGAAAAGTCATACAACCAAACAGAGTGGCTCCACTATGAATTAACGTCATCAACCTCAACAGGACCCTCAGCACTGCCTAGAAAATCCTACTACACTTCTCAAGTCAGCTCACACAGCTCAGTTTCTTTCCTGAAACTATAGCTATCCTCTCTACATTCCACAATCCTTCCCAGCCTTCCCCTATTGGTTATCAGCAAATGACTTACCTTGTTTCATAGAGAAAAATCCCCTCATGGGATGGGAACTACCTCAACTTGCCACCACCAAATCTACAAGCCTGCCTACGTCCACCTGCACCCATCTCTTCTCCTTCCCTCCGCTACAATGGAAGAGGGGACCTTCCTCCTGAAGAGAGACACTTTCAAGAACCTGGGTTCTCCATCCCATCTCTCACCTTCTCAGAGACCTCCTTTACTGATTCTCTCTTGCTTTTCTAGTTACCTTTCTTTTCTAACAGATCCTACAGAAAAGCCCATGTCTTCCATCTTAGAAAACACAGCCTGCCTGAACCCCACACCTGTCCCTTCCTTAGCTCTTGTTCTTTCTTTCTCCTTCAAAGGCACATTCCTGAAAAAGTTTAAGTTTCTCTATCTCCTCATTTCTCATTTACTCCCCGATTCTCTCCAATTTGGCTCCTGTCCCTATCATGCCACTCAAGAGTTTTCATCAAGGTCACAGAGGTCCCTGTGCTCATATTTCAGTCTTCATGTTGTGTGACCATCTCTGAGCTGACCACTCCTCCTCTCCTGAAATACTTTCTTTTCTTGGTTTCTACAATACCACACTTTCATGATCTCTCTTCTTCTATCACTTTTATTCTCTTTCTCTGTCTCCTTAGCACAAAGAGTCAGGCAAAACTAAATTTAAGTTCTAGCTCTGCCACATACTAACGTGAAAATGTTGAGCAAGTTTCATCATTGCTCTATGCCTTGGTTTTCTCAACCCCCACCCTTTTTTTTTTGAGACAGAGTCTCACTCTGTTGCCCTAGCTAGAGTGCCATGGCGTCAGCCAAGCTCACAGCAACCTCAAACTCCTGGGATCAAGCAATCCTTCTGCCTCAGCCTCCTGAGTAGCTGGGACTACAGGCATGCGCCACCATGCCCGGCAAAATTTTTCCATATATTTTTAGTTGTCCAGCTAGTTTCTTTCCATTTTTTCAGTAGACACGGGGTCTCGCTCTTGCTCAGGCTGGTCTCAAACTCCTGAGCTCAACGATCTGCCCACTTCGGCCTCCCAAAGTCCTAGGATTACAGGCGTGAGCTACCACGCCCGGCCAGTTTTCTCAACCTTAAAATGCAAAATACCAACTACTGCAGTGTTGTTGCGAGGATTAGATAACGTAGCTATGTAAGTATAGTGTCTAGCACAGCGCTGTCCAATACAAATATAATGAAGCCACATATGAAATTTAGAATTTTCTAGTAGCCACATTACAAAGTAAAATGAAACAGAAATTATTTTAATAACAGATTTTATTTAGTATATCCAAATATTTTGACATGTAATAAATACAAAAAATTATGAGATAGTTTGCATTTTTTCATACCAAGTCTTCGAAATCCAATGTGTAATTTACACTTACTGCACATATCAACTGGGATATTAAATCTTCCTAAGAAATACTCAGTCTACATTTAGATTGTATATAATTAACTGTTTAAAATGTAGGTTCACCAACCCAAGTTGTTCTAAACATATTTAAAAGTTTTTCAAGAAAGTTTTTAATTTACATTTAAATTAATTAAAATTAAATAAAAATTAAAATTTGTTCTTCAATCATACTAGCTACATTTCCAGTAATCTATTGCCACATATGGCCACTGGAAACTATATTGGACAATACAGGTCTAGCACACAAATTCAATCAATAAATAAGAACTATTATTATTACTATTAATATTAGTGACTACTCCTTCTCCTTCTCTGTTTTTGACTCTTCCTCCTCTCTCTCTCAAATGTTAGTATTTCTTAGTGTTCTGTCCTAGGTTTTCTTTTCTTCTCGCCCTGTACATTCTTCTTGAGCAATCCCATCCACTTGCATGCTTTAGTTATCATTCAACACCAATAACTCCCCCAAATCTGTATCTCTGATTCAGACTTCACCCCTGAACCCCAGACCTATATACTCAACTGCTTCCTCAATAGTTTAACAAGAATGTCTCAAAGGCATCTTAACTTAATATGCCCCACCCTGAATTCATCTTCTCTTCTAACCTTAAAACTTCTCCCTCTTCCATTATCTCAGTAAATTCATTCCAATTCACCTAGGTACTCAAATCATAACTTCTGAGGTCATGATGGTCTCTCATCCTCAACCCTCATAGCCAATCAATCATTTCCTCTTTATTGTACAGTCAGTGCTACTATAACACTCACTGTGAAAGAGCAAATTTGTTCCAATGCAAGTGATGTATTAGGGAACAATTTAGCATAACATAAATTTTGCATTTGTTTATTGCAATTTAGTCCACGAGAAACACTGGATAAACATAGGAAACTATACTCAGCTGAACAGAGCTGTGAAGGAATATACAAAACATGTGCATGTACATACCTCCAAAGTCAACCAACTAGCTTGATCACCAAGTGCTATAGCCTACATTCATCTGGTTACAACTTTCCATCTGATGTCACACTACCTTCTTCTACCATTTCACAATAACTCACAATCTACAACCCTTGTCATGCCCATTTCTACAAGCAAAGTATGGGTCTTTTTCAAGGTAAAGTGCCATATTTATTGTAGTATTTATGTATTTCTTAACCATTTAACATGTATAAAACTACGCTACCATTTTGATTAGATTCCTACCTTTTTTTAATGTGTCACTGATGAAGTTTTTGAGTGTTGTACTCCTAATAAAATTTGTATTGCATAACTTTCTGTAGCATGGTGATTTTCAGGAACCTATATGCTACATTACAGCAGAACTAACTATATTATTTAACACTCAGGAATCAGTCCATTTCTCTACATTTCCATTGCTATCAACTTAAACCAAGTAACTATCATCTTTCACCTAGTCTACACCAATGGTCTAATTCTCTGGTTCTCAACCAAGGACGGTACTTCCCCACTTCCACCCCATCTACTGGACATGTACGGAAGTGGGATACATTTTTTGGTTGTCACATGACTTGGCGAGGGACACTACCGGCATTCAATGAACAGGGGCTGGGGATACTACAAGTTCAGCAATATCACCCACCCAATGATTTGTCCCACCTGAAAAACGCCAAATGCAGCCCCTTTAAGAAAAACCAGTAACTAGTCTCCCAAATCTGCTTGTAGCTCTCTATACATTGCAGCCAGAGAGAGTGTTTATAAAATGCAAATTAGATGATGCCTCTCCTATGGTTAATACCCTCTAATATCTTCCCCTTATCCTAAACATAAAGGTCAAAATCAAAGTGTGGTCTACAGGCTCCTGCCTCCTCCTCCAGCTTCATCTCATGCCACTCTCCTCTTGCCACCTTCAGTATGCTTTAGGCAGTCATTCATTCAACAAATAACAAACATCTGTGTGCTACGAACTATTCAGAGTGATGGGGATAGAGCAGTGAACAAAAGAGACAAAAATTCTGTCCTCCTGGAACTTACATTCTAGTTCCATGAAGCTGTCAGGCTTCTACTCAACCCAGGGCCTCACCACATGCTGTTTACTGTGCTTAGCCAATTCCTACACAACCTTCAGGTCTCAGCTGAGACATCCTTCCTTAGGGAACTATTCTCAGACCCCATCCCACTCAGGCATTTCCTTATTATATGATCTATGACCTTGAATTGTTTAGTGTTACTCAATGCAATTGAAATTATTTGTTCAACATCCGTATTTTCTGTTATATCCTCAGGACCTCACACAGTACCTGGCACACAGAAGGCACTCAAGAACTATGTGCTTATTGATGAAGATGTATATGCTTATCTGTGTCATGTGTCTTCACACTTTATGCATACATATTAAAAAATACATTCATATCTGGGCATATTTCCAAATATTTCTGCAGATGACTGTTTATGTGAATATGTGCACATGCATGTACGGATATGGACATACAATTTCTTTTTTTTTTTTTTTTTTTGAGACAGAGTCTCACTCTGTGGCCCGGGCTAGAGTGCCGTGGCGTCAGCCTAGCTCACAGCAACCTCAGACTCCTGGGCTCGAGCGATCCTTCTGCCTCAGCCTCCCGAGTAGCTGGGACTACAGGCATGTGCCACCATGCCCGGCTAATTTTTTCTATGTATTTTTAGTTGTCCGATTAATTTCTTTCTATTTTTAGTAGAGACAGGGTCTCGCTCTTGCTCAGGCTGGTTTCGAACTCCTGAGCTCAAACAATCCGCCAGCCTCGGCCTCCCAGAGTGCTAGGATTACAGGTGTGAGCCACCACGCCCAGCCTGGACATACAATTTTAGAGTATACTCACTTGGGTGCATTCATTCACATGAGTACACGTGTATATTTATGCATGTGCATGTGTGTGTGTGTGTGTGCACATTTTTCCAGGCCCCCAGTGATGTCTCTGACCTCCTGGAGGGAACTGGAAGCAGGGCCCCAGGTCCTCTCTAAGATGACAGCTCGATAATAACATAAGATCATTCAGTGACATCCCAAATGTCAGCGAGCACTGGCTTGCTTCACTCTGCTACAGGGGAAGTAGGTGGAGGCAGGAGATGTGGAAACCTGGCCATTGAAAAGTTATTATTTCCTGATGCAACCCACACTATTTGGGGAGAGGAAAGGGCAGCTGAAAGAAAGGCCTTAGGAAATGAGGATGGGGAATTCAGTCCCAGTTGCTCACTCACTCAGGTGGCTAATCAGACCAGGACCCTTCCCATCTTTTTCATGCAGCAAAACTCTGCTAGGGGAGTTGAGGAAGAGGGAACAAAAAAGGGAAGGAGGAAAGATAAAGTAAAATCAAGGACCAGAGAGGACCCTGTCAGAGCCTGGGTCACATGGGGGAAACAAGGCACAGAGTAAGGCTTCTACATAACACTTCTGCAACCTTGGCAATAACCTCTCTGGCTTTCCTTTTATCAGTACTCTTCTTAAGGGAGCAGGAATCTCAGTGCAGCCTGCACTAAGGCACACAGCATAAAGGTCAGAAAGATTACCATGCCCCTGGGCCTCCAGGACTCTGCAGCCTCTATGTCTCGAAAACTGCTAGCAAGGCACGGGCTAGCCCAGAGTTAAGTCATCTCTCCTTTTGGGCCCTTAAGCACACCTGGAACATGACATGACTGGAGTATAGAGAGGAAAGGGTTAAACCCCTTGTTTTTCCCAGACCTGCTAAGTTTACCTCATAAGAGGAAATTACAAGGCCAACTGGGAACAGGGTCCTCAGGTTCCCCTTGTACCCATTCCCACCCTCTATAGCTCAGCACAGTCTGGAAGAGAACCAAGCTGAATAGACTCAGGACAGCCTGCCTCCACCCTTTTGGGTCCAGCAGCCCCAAGGTGGCCCTGGGTGGCAATGTTACCACATGGGTCGGCTGCTTTCCTGCCTTTCTGCCAAGGAACCTAGAGGCAGGGAGCTCTCCATACACCAAAAAGTCTAGTGAACTTCACAGGGTAATTGTTCATGGTCAGCGCCTGCCTCGCCTGGCCGGGCCTTCACATTGCATTTGCTGAGGCCAGCAAGCAGCCTCGGATGTGCTCTGACAGCTGGCGCGCTGTCTTCCAGGAGAGCACGCCTAGCCACACCCGTACTGCTAGCCCCACCAAACCCCGCCTCAGAGGTCCTCTATGGAGTCAGTTCTCAAAGATGAGTTAGTCAGCCAGCAATTATTCACTAGCACATACTCTATACCTAGCCCTGGTCTAGCCACCAGGGACACAGAGAAGAACCACATTCAGTCTCTGTGCTCCAGATGGACATGTCTGGAAGGAAACACACGTGGACTCGGTTTCAACTGAGATAACTGGTAGTCCAAGTGCCAAGGAGCCTCAACACTGACTGCTGAGCTTCTCAGCAGATGTAAAACCTGAGTTGAATCTTCAAGGAGAAGGACTAAGCCTGAAGAAATATGCCTGGGGGACATTTCAGATAGAAGGACGGCCACAGGCTGAGGCCCGAGGCTAGGGCAGAGCCCAGCCTCCTCAGCCAAAGAGCAGTAGTAAGCAGCAGTTGCTCAGTTGTATGGGAAATCAACAGGAGAGGTGGGTAGGGGTCAAAGTGCAGACAAGCCAGAGTGCAAAGGACTTTACAAATGCTGCTGCAAAGCACGGAACTAAGTCCAAGGTCATTCTTAGTGTGGTACAAATATTTTCAAAACTTTCTCTTCCACTGCCCCTCCACCTGCCCGCTTAGGTCCAGGCCACAAACACACCAAAAGCATGCTGCTCTCCCTGCCAAGAAAGCATTCTCTCCTCCTCGTGTCCATATCCCTCCTTCCTTGAATGCCCAGTTCAAAACTCATATTCCCGTAATACCAAGGCTGGCTCCACAGTGGGCTCTCACTTCTCTGAGCCCCTGGAGCCACTGTCTTCTCTGAGCTTCCTGGAGTCACTAAGCTGACTGGTGGCATGAGCTTCCTGAGGCTGCTCCAGAGCTGTTACCCTTAGATCAAAATGACTTATGAGGGTGAGTCTCCCTAGTGGACTGGACCTCTTGAAGCAAGAATCCTCCCAGAGCAGGGACCTGGGGAGCCTAGTCCTACACATCCTTTCTTCCGCTAACCTAGGAAGTATAACACACACCAGGAAGGTACAGATTTCTGAGTGATTCATTCTCTGCCAGGATCCACCATTGTAGCTACACAGGATCTTTGCCAGCCCCCAGCTTCAGAGGACTTCTCCACGTGCTTGTTGCTGCGTGAGTGCCAGCCTCCTCCCTCATGCCCAAAGAGAATTAGGTTCTAGTTTCCATGGCCCTTCCTCACACAAGCAAGGCTCCACTGGAGCTCGGCCAGACCAAAGCCAGCTTGAATGAACTCCAATTCCCAACCGGAGGGAGATACCAGGCCAGTCAGGAGATTCAGAGGCCACACTCATGATGACATCAAAGGAGAATACTTTCCCAGAGGCTCAGCTAGCGCCATGTCTCTCCTAGAAACAACACAGCTCAGCCCAGAGATTCAGCTCTGAGCAAGACTTAACTGGGAATTCTCTGCATATCTGGGTGACACTGACTAGGGCAGTGTCACGCTCCACCCAGCAGCCTAGTCCCCAAGCAGCTCCCCACTCTCAGAAATAACCACAACATTTCCATGCATATTAGCTAGGGAAGAGGAAGGAGGGATGTTAAGAAAAGAGAAGAACAAAAAAGAAGAGGAAAAAGAACAGAGATGAGAAAAGAAAGCAAGGGAGGGGAGCTCTGAGACCCAGGAGAACCAGAGGAAGCACCCAGGTGGAGCTCACACATGGTACCTTTTTCAGATTAATCCACTGCTTGAAGTAATCCGCCACTGGCAAGCCCAAGTACTGGCACTGGCCTGGGAGCCTACAAAAAAGGAAAGAGAGAACAAGTTGGGCACATCCATGTCCCAGGTATGGAGACTTAAGCTAGGAAGTCCAACAGAGTCTACAGGACAAATAGATCCCAGAAGGCCAACCCATTAGCTGTGGTTCCCACCCTACCCAAGAAAGGGATCCCACCTCCAGCACCATGGACACTGGGCTCCAGATCCAGCCCTCAGAGCCAAGTATGAGAGCCCAGAGACTCCACTCAAACTAATACCAGCAGCTACTATTTTCTAATAGCTTACAATGTGCTGAGAACCTTACTTACCTTTTCACATTTAAATCTTCAAAGCGATGCTGTGAGGTAGGTACTATTGCCTACATTTTACAGATGAGAAAATGAGACTCAGAGAGGTTACTCAAGGTCCCACAGCTAAAACATGACAGTGCCAAGAACTGAACCCAGTTCTGTCTGACTCCAGCATCTACGTTCTTTCCATGCACCAGTTTGTTGTTGCTGTTTTGTCACAGCAGAGAGGCAGAGAGACAAGACAGGAGGAGAGAAAGAGCACACAATTTAGAGATAGACGGGCGCCGGATTCAGCTCACATTTAAGCCTCTAGCTATAGGCTTTTTTCAGATAGAAAAGAGGCCACACAGAAGGATAAGAAGAGGTCAGAATTTAAACCAAGGGTCTGTTCTTGCTTTTTTCTTTAAGTTAGAATTTACCCACTAACTCCCCCTCTACCTGATGATGCTGTTTTACCCACACAAATCTATTCAACTAAACATGCACTGATGTCTAATGTAGGGCAGGAACTTAGGACTCAAAAAGTAAGACTTGGCTGGGCGCAGTGGCGTGAGCCTGTAATCCTAGCACTCTGGGAGGCCGAGGCGGGTGGATCCTTTGAGCTCAGGAGTTCAAGACTGCCTGAGCAAGAGCAAGATCCCGTCTCTACTAAAAATAGAAAGAAATTAGCCAAACAACTAAAAATATATATAGAAAAAAATTAGCCAGGCATGGTGGCACATGCCTATAGTCCCAGCTACTCGGGACGCTGAGGCAGTAGGATCGCTTGAGCCCAGGAGTTTGAGGTTGCTGACGCCACAGCACTCTAGCCCAGGCAACAGAGTGAAACTCTGTCTCAAAAAAAAAAAAAAGTAAGCCTTAACTCCTGCCCAGAAAGGGCTCAGTTTGTTCAGAAGAATGGACAGTGAAAGAAAGAGACAAATACACCCTTACATTGCAGCATGGGGAGCACGTGGAAGGATGGAGGAAGATGATACCAGAAATATCAACCAGGAAAGATCACAGTTTTCTATCTAAGAGAAGAACTTGGTCACAGGCAATGGAGAACCTCTGAAGAGCTGTGATTTACCAAGATTATTCTGGGGGCAGCAAAAACAACAGACTAAAAAGTAGTAGCCAGGCAAGGAGAGACAGTAGTGGTAGAGACAGCGATCAAGGAACAGACATCAGAGAAGTAAGGGAAGCCCTAGGTGACCAAATGGGATGTGGGGCCCAATGAGAGAACACAGTGGAGCCCAATTCAAAAGTGCATGGCATGGTTAGCTTCATGCCACCTGCTAAGATAGATACAAAGAAGGAGGCAGTAGCATAGAGAGCATATTCGACACCCAGAGCAAGCCAGCATTTAAGTCAATTTTATTATTGTTTTAAAATTCTCTACATGTAGTGTACGCCCTTTCTGCCCAAACTGAGGGGCAGGGGGGGTGACTGCTCCCACTGCCTCACCCTCAGCACACCACTGGAAGGAAGGAGGAGTTTGGGAATACAGTTTTAGATATGCCTGACACATGGTAAGCACTCAATGCCTGCTGAGTTTGAGGTGCCTAGGAGACATCTGACAATGGAATGACGTCTATGAGGCAGCTCGATATCCAGTTTTGAAGAGAGGTCTGGACTAAGGATATAGACTGCTGAATCATTTGTCTAATTTAAGTAAAACTAAAGCCGTGAGAGTAGGTAAGATCACTTGGGAAGAGTGTAGAGATGAGCAGAGGGCCCCAGCTAGTGCCTTGTAAGTTTTATTGAGCTGAAATGAAACCAGGCTGCCTCTACCAGACCATCGTTATACACAAGGAACTCACTGCTTCACGCAGCAGCCAGCTCTAACTTTAGACTCAATTCTTAGAATATCCTTCCTTAAATACTACACTAAATGAGACTGCATATCAGCTCAGCAAAAAAAACAAAAAATAAAAAATACTAAACTAAAATCTGTCTTCCTGTAACTTCTTCCCATGAGTCCAAGATATGTCTTTAGAAACTACAGAGAATGAGATTTCCATCTCTTCCTTGCAGAAAACTTCCAAGATCTGAGAGTCCAGAAAGCTTTTCCCAGAGTTCCCTACTCCAGGCCACATACCCTCAGCAACTTCAAGAGTTCCTCAGGCCAGGTGATGAAAGGGCATCCAGACAGATGCACCCACATGGGACAAAGGACCAAGAATATGAGGAAATTACACTAAGTTTTTTAGAATGAAAAGTAACCTTAAGAGCTAGAATGTGGTTGCCTAAGAAGCAGAACTGTGCTCTGACAATGATTTTATTTCCTTCAATCTTTCTTTATTCCTTATCCTTGGAATTTGGAAAATGCTTGCTGAGTAACTTTAGAAAATTAACATTTAGGTCTGTAAGTGAAGGGGGCCACCAGAAGCAGCATGATCTGCAAAGGAACAGGTCATGGGGACTGGCCAGCAAAAGGCAGGGAGCCCCTATCTTCTACTCCTTTAGCCAACCCCAGCACCCCCTGATTTTTCAGTTGACACAGGCCAGGAGTCCTGTTGGCTCAGCTCTGGGAGGGGCTCCCTTTTCAGCAGAACTTCAAGGGTAGACAACAGCTATAGACATTTCTACCCAGTTAGGAAGGGTCTAGGTCAGTAGGATCCTGCTTTCTCCTCTTAGAGACCTACACCAGAGGGGCCACCTTGAGGACAGACCAAACGGATTGTCAGGCTGGATACTCTTAGACTTAGATATGGCTCAGCAGCAATCCTGAGCACCTTTCTGTACCCCATGTCTCACTGGGGGCACATGGGGACTACAATTCTCATTCAGGGGCTCTAGTCACTTGCAGGTACCCAGGCAATTTGCAGACTCACTTACGGGCATTCAGGGTGTTGAGTAGTCCTCCGGGTGGTCCTAGCCCTGTGACCCCAAGATACAAAGCAGTACAGCTGTAGCAGGGCCCAGCCCCATCTTCGCCACAGGCACAGAGCCAGATGCCAAAACTTGAACTCCCAGGTGCCTCCTTGGAAGGTAGCTACACATCTCTGTCACACATCCTTACCCCAGCTTAGAGAACACCGACATGATGTCTGTGAGGAAGGTGGGTTACAGTGGTTGTCACCCCTTACACAAAAGAGGAAACCGAGGCTCAGAGAAGAAGGATTTGCTCAATCATACAACAAGCCAAAGGTAGAACTAGAAATGGGATCTAAGGCTTGACTGCACAGGCATCAGTTGGGTAAGATGCACTTGGAGCTCTTTACATTCCCAAGGAGGCAAAGCCTGGGGCCTTAGAGAGGCAGGTAGCATGATGGTCACTGCTCAAGGTCACACCTGGGTTCAAGGTCCTTAGAAGCCAAAGGCTAGGATCAGCAAGGACCAGGGGGTACATGGTTCCACCAATTTGGAAAGAAAAAGGCAAAAGACCCCCTGACAGAAAGGATCTGAATGCTATAAGTTCTTACCAGATACTGATCCCAAGAAAAGAGCCACTGGCAGTGGGCCCTGGACTAGCCTGCGGGCACAAACGTGCAAGCAGGTTTATGGTGCCCAGGTCTCCGTGCAGCTGGATTCACTGGGCACAAAGCTCCCCAACTGCCCAAACATCATCTGGTCATGCTTATTACTGCTGCCCAATGAAATTTTATGCACCGAGTCCACAGGTGTGATTTCCCCTTCTTTATGAGGGTCGGAATGACATCACTGATGGCCAATAGAAAAAAGCCAATTATGTCCAGGCCATAAAAAGGAATGAGATTTTTTTCAACCAAATCAAAACTTCCTTCAGTTTCATGGATGCAAGGGGCCCCTTTAAGGAAGGGCCCCACAGTCATGCCTGTGGGCTCTAAACTGAGGCACGTGATTGCATTTCAAATAGGACCAGAAAGGGGCTCCACCCTTGGCATTTGCCTGTGGCCCTGCTCTTATCACACTGGCCCCTCAGGGTCCTCAGAACAGAATATCAAACCCTATTCTCAGACCCTGACTTGCTCCTCACTACTCCATCCAGGGGAAAGTTAGAAAAGATGGAGTACTCAAGTCCCCTATTACTCCTTTTGGATAACAAAAAAGAAAGCACAGAGCCCTCCCCTTGCTTAGAAAGAAGGGAACAATATAGGGGGAACAGGATTGTAAGAGACTGCCCCCCAAGCACACAGCACAAAGCAAAAGGAGCCCAGTCTTCCCCACCCCACCCCTCATTCAGCCCTACCACCTGCAGCCGAGCCACTCTGGCGGGGCCCAGACAGCCCTGATGGCAAACAGGTGTGGCTAGCTTGGCGCCAGCCAAGACAGGGGAGTAGCTCATTAGGGAAACACCCCCCTCGCTAATGGGTATGGCCAAGGTGGAGCCATTGTGAGCGGGAGCTCAGCTTTGAAGATTAGGTGAAACAGAGCTGTGGGGAGAGCTGCTAGGCTTGAGGCAAGGAGACCAGCACACCCATGGAGGTCTGACCCACAGATTGGCAGATGGACACCAACAGTCAGGACCAGCAAGAGAGCAGGCACCAGCAATAGAAAAGGTCACGAACACTATTCCTTACGTGCTTTTATCTCGTCAAGTCTTAGGGACAGACCCGACTCAGGGAGATGCATGTCGCTCTCACTTTTAGCAGATTTGAGCCCTTAAAGAGGAGGGGAACCAGCAGACTCTGGAACCACCTGTGACCCTTTCTTCCTCTCAGGAAAGGCTGTGGGACCTGGATCTTGGAGTGATGTGGGCTGTCAGTCTTGTGCCCAACAGTCTAGGACAGGCATATACTGTTCACCTGCAGGAGCAAACTATCGTGTTCCTATGACATGGGGGAGTGTTGGGGGACAAAGATGAAGAGAAGGGGAGAGGCTCTGTCTTCTTCAAAGTCATCATTGGACCATGGCGGCACAGAAGGCCCAGCTACCCAATAGGCCAGCAACAGCCAGCCAAACAGCCAGATGGAAGATCCTGCCACAGGATACCTATGAGGGATGGGCGGGGCTTGTTTCCATGCAGAATTTCCACACTGGCTCATTCCAATACAAACACTCTTGAAGAATGCTGTCCCTAGCTGTCCTGCATCTCAGAACTGTCACAATTTTCTACGCTTCTCTCCGAGTCCTGAGCCTCAGGAAAGGTCCCATTCCCACTAGATCCCAGTCTGGGAGTCCTATCTAGCCAGAGCTCCCACAGTCTGCATTTTGTGAGTCTGCATCCAGCACGCACAGGCTGCCCCGCCTAGGCAGCACTTCGCTGGGACACAGCTCTTTGTCTCTTCTGTTTCCGTTCCCCCACCCAGAGGAGATAAACAGACCCCGGGTGATAAACGGCCCGCCTTTCACGATCACTTTTCCTCAAGTTGAGGAGAGTAGCTGGTGATGGATGGGCTGGAATTTGGTTATCAGGAAGGGCTGTCAGCCAGAGGTGCCTATCTCCTCCCCCACTACGCAGGGCATCATTACACTGTGGCATCAAGGTAAAATATGACCAAAGGGAGGGAAGGAAGAAAGAGGGGAAGGCTGAGCTTACACACGGAGCAAATTGAGCAACAATGAGAGCAGGCACGAGGCTGGGACGTTAGTTATCTGCCCGTGACACCTTTTATCTCTGCACAAATTGGTCCTTCCTCCCCCACCGCATCCTCTTATACAAACAGAGGCAGACACAATGTGTCACCACTGCAATAGCGTAGCAATTTAACCCGAATTAGTGAGGGGGTCAAGCTAGGAAATAGGGGTTTCTCATTTCAACAGGTTCCTCAGTCTCGGCTCTGAACCACCACATTGGGGGGAGGAGGGTGGAGAGAAAGCAGACTCATAATTGAATTCACTCACTTGGCCGCTGCTGATGTATAAAAAATTAATGCTCGAGCCTCCTACTTATCAAAGCTGGTTAGTATCCATCTCACCTGTGAGGCGCACCATGTCAGAAGACACAGCATGGCCCATCCCAGGCAAGCTTAGCACTGGGTGCTTCTAGCCAATGCAGGAATCTGGCAGAACAAGAGGAGGGAAGGTGCTGCCCAGAGGCATCAGCCCCAAGCCAGAACCCCCTGCTAGAAGCCCATAGGCCAGGTGCCGGGGAGGGGTGGGGAAGGGGAGGATGGGGACTGGGGCTGTTATAGGAGCTGATGGCACTAAAGATGATTCTTGACAGTTCAAGAATACACTTGAATCTACAGAGAGAAAAGCATTCTGGCTCCACCCTCCAACAGAAGATGTCCAGGGTGTTTTATGAGTAACCCCTCCCCACCCCCGAGACACACACACACACTGCTGTGCCTGAAACTGGGGATGCCAATGGCAGCACTGGTGGCACTCACTGACAAAGCAAAAGAGCAGGGAGGAGAGGAGCCTGGCCTACTCCCCAGGGACCTCCCCTACTAAGGAACCTGGAGCTGGAAAGGCCCCTGATGGTGAGGAGTGCAGTTCGACCCCCATCCAGCACCACGGCTCCATTACACTGAGACAACGTGGTCAAGTGACCGTGTATCCTTGGGTAAGTAACATTACCTCCATGCTCTGCTCTGTGAGGGTTTAAGGAGCCAGTCAAGGCAAACATGCTCTATAAACAAGGTCACATGTAAGGGATTCTGGCTCTAAGGAGATCAACTGAGACCAAACCTGCACTAGCCTTTGGAGATGCTTCCAGACCACCTGCATTGAGAAGACAGTGCTTTAGTCAGGAAAAGAATACTGGAGAAGGCTTGCTGGGATGCCAAGAAGAGGAAAAGTTCTAGAACCACTCCACAGCTACAAAAATGAATTCAAAAAGCTTATGCTGAGGGGAGGAGTTATGAATGGAGGAGGCAGCTTGGGACTCATTCTCCAAATCCAAAGAATCAGCACACAAATACCAAGGAACAAAAGCCAAGACCCTAGTCTAGACACAAAATGGGAGAACTTTCCACCTCAATTGACTACCTCGTATTTATGAGTATCGCTGAGATCTGGGACCCTTAAGTAGAGGCTAATTGAACCTGATTCTTATATTCAGAAGATAGCCGTAACATACACAGAGTGACCGCCTCTAGGAGAGACCACTGAGAAAGGGCTGTCTCACTTCTGGTGGTGGGAGGGCAATGTGGAGGGCACCTACAGAGACTCAGCTGTTGTCGCTTCTGCTCAAGCGCGTGCACGTGTGCATGCACACGCTGCCACACGCTGTCCCTCCATTCTTCCCTGCCTGCCCACAGCCCCAGGGGAATGCACTGCTGACTTCTCAGCCCACTTTGCCCCCACACTTGCCCCCATCCTCTGGGACGGCTGCAGGTTACAATTCCAACCACAGGCTTCAGAAAGATGATACACTTGCCGGAGCCTGCAAAGGGTCAGGCGAGAGTACTGTTTGAAATACCAGCATGACAGCTGGCTCCTTGTCTGTCTCTCCCTCCTTCGCCCCCCTCCCCAAACTTGTCATGGTACAAGAAGTCTATAAGCAGCCCATCAGCTTTAAATATCAGTGTGCGTGAAGCGGGAGCATGAGCGCGAGGGAGCGGGAAGCAGACAGCGAGCGCCTCTGTCGCCACTGCCTGTCAGGGAACACTAATGAATTTCACCACCAGCAGCTATGCTTCAGATGGGGGGCGAGGTGGGGGTGGGGGTTTTCTAGGGAGAACTCTCGCAGTATTAAAACACCTTCTTCCAAAGCCCAAAGCCCTGTTAATAAACGCCATTGCAGAGCTGAGAACTGCGGCCCACCACCAGCACTTTGAGGGAAGGGAAGGGGTGGGGCGAGCCCCGCTGTCCTCTCAGACAGGGAGGGGAGTGCAAGTGTGAGGCTGGAGGGAGCCAGCGGAGCCCTGTGATTAGGATAGGTGACCTCTGGCAAGTCTCTCACCTCACCTTACCACCATCACCCATACTTACAAAGTATGGGGAGCTTTGTCAAGAGGACTAAGACACGAAGGAAGGGCCTCAGGCAGGGAGGGATGCCCAGCTGTGGCATCCTGGCAAAAATCACCAACCACCCACTGCACTTCGACTTCAGCTAACTCACTTCACAGTGAGGCCCCATCACAAGGGGTTAGTCACCCTTCCAAAACTGGGGTGGGGGGTGAGGAAGACTCCAGCGCTAGTCCAAATAGGAAGCTACTTCCTCCACATACGTCAGCAGCTGGAGCTGTTCATAATCTTACAGATGAAGAAATGGAGGTTGAAAGTGGTAATGTGACTTTCCCAAGATCTTACAATTAGAAAGTAGTGGAGCCAGGACTCAAACCCGGTCTCTTTTAATTCTAAAGGCCCTGCTCTTTCCACAATACCATGCGGCTTCTATGAGGAAGGGCTGATCACCTCACTGTCTCCTGGGTGTCCTCTACTGCCAGGCCCTGCCCTTCCCCTCCATTCCCCCGCACTGGTACACATGCACCTCTGGCCTGGCATGGGCCACAGCTGCCATGTAGCACTGGGCTGGGCTCTAGGCCAGGGTGAACCCAGCCGGGTAGAGAAAGCCCTGGGAGTGAGCCAGGCCATCACCTGGGAGTCTCCACAGCTCAGAGGACATGGCTGCAGGCATAAGCCTTCCCTTGGGTGCCCTCTGCACAGCTCTGATCAGCAGTGTCTGATCTGGCAGCAACCTGCTGTGCAGGGGGCAAATGACATTTAATTTCCTCTTGGTTTCCCTATAGTACAGACGAAAGGCCATCACCTGCGTCTGGGTCTGGCAGCACAGCTGGACGTGTTCCCAGACATGCTGCTCTGGAGAGTTCCCAACAGAAACCAGAACACAGGCAGGTGCAGAGGGATGCCCCCCAGGCCAGGCTGCCGGTCTTCCCAAGGAAAACCAACCTCGAATCCCTAGTGCCAAACAGTTGCTCGAAGCCTCCAAAAGGCACTGTGTGTGTGTGTATACACACACACACACACACACACACACACACATACACAGCCCTTCCCTGCTCCATGGCTTTTTAGCCCACCTACCAACTATCTCTAACCTTATTTCTCCCCCAGAGTCCACATGAAGCATGCAAGTGCCACAAACACCCTGTGGAACAGAATAACATGCACCCCTCCAGCGCCACAAATAGTCCTTGAAATCCTATAACTTGTATCTCCCCAGCCCCTCTCAAGGGACACAGTAAGGCAAGCACCTCTCCAGCATCCTTCCCATGGCAACTCTTCCAGGGAAGGGCACAGTGCCCCACCCGTTGCGACTGCGGGAAGTGCTAGAGCTGCCACGAGGACCTGGTCAGAGCTTTCTTTCCCACATGGACTGGTAGAAGCCCCCAGAGGGAGTAGGGTATGGGGAGGAGGCTGAGCAGGTGATAGAAGTTTCCAGGCCCTGTGGTCAGTGCCTCAGCTGATAAGCTATTCTCTTTTTGGCCAGGGAAACCAGGAGCTTCTCAGTAAGTTGAGCTGTCTCCAAGATACTTCATTCATCCTATTACCGTCATCACCTGGCCTGTGGCTATCCTGACCCTACGCTTGGGCTGCCTTTGTGTGGCCTACAATGCCCTCTGGAGGCTCTGCAGAGAGGCATCCTCCTAGTGTTCAGGATGCAGTCTAACCTCTGCTCCGATAAAGGTGCTGGTCTCATCTGCCCTGATTCCAGCTCCCCTGACTCCTTCAAGATGTGTAAGCGCTTGGCCTACACAGAGTCAAACTTGTGGGTGGGCATGAGAACAGGCCAGTGGTTTTTAAACTCTGCTCCATGGAGCTCAAGGGTTCTAAGGAGGGACATCAGGCTGCTTCATGGACTCGGGGAGGAAGAAGAAGAATGGGCCAGGCCTTTTCCTAGCTTCAAATGGAACAGCTCAACTTAATATTGGGCTTTAATTATTTTGTTCAAAAAAAAGTTTACTGCTAAAAAAAATACTATCCATTTGGTCCCTGAACGGTGTTCCTCTGGGTTCTCACAGCATTTGTTTTGTGCCTTCTTTATAGTGTTTTCATACTCTACCTTTCTGACCCTGTAATTAGTTATGCATGTGCTAGTCTCTCTGTCCCGATCACCTGGCAGTCCCTACAGTCCCCAGCACTTACTGAGCTCAGAGCAGCTCTCAAAAAGGGTGACTTTGGGTTACTGCTGGATTGCCAGCACCTCCGTGATGAGCACCTTCAATGGCAGTTTCCAACAGTAATCCTTGGGAGAAAAGAGCTGCAGTGGAAAGTAACTGACATTTACAGGAAGGTCCGAGTGAAGATGTGTGGCACATGCCACTCTTAAATCAATGAATGGGGCACACCATGATCAGTAATCTAAATCAGCCTCCAGGGGACCAAACAGAGTCTTGCACTTGGCCAATCTCTGGGCAAAATGCAGCATATTCCAACAGGAAATATCACTCATTTGAAGCTTCCAAACCATGAATGTGGGACCATGAAAACAGGATAATGTTCCTCAGCTGACTATTTGAGGGCCCGTCCCCTGCCTTCCTAGAGCCTTTAGAGGAGTCATCAGTCCCATAACGCTGGTTATAGGACTGGAAATGGGTAAAGCCCCTTGGCCCCATCAACCAAGGCCACTGCCTGGACCTCCTTCTCCAGCCAGCTTTGAGAGGGGATAGGGGGAAGGCAGGGGATTGTGCTCCTCCCAGCTAAAGCCACTTGTTAATAGGCCCTAGGTTCCCTCATCCCTGGGGAAAGGAAGGTAGCAATGAGCTCTTTCCTCACCATCCTCCCCCTCCATGCCTCCCAGCAGGGCCAGGGAGGACAGCCATTAGTGTGTGCCTCAGCAGACAATGGGGAGGAGAAGTCTCCAGAGCAAAGGACAACTGCGGCAATTAGAATGCAGGGAGGTTCAGAAGCTATTTAACTGGGTGACCCCTGAGGTCGCTGCATCTGACTCCCATCCCTGGATAAATATTGTATGAGAGGGGAGGGGGCGAGCGCTGCTCCTCCTTCCACTCCTTTCCCACCCCACACGGCTGCCTCCAGCCACACACACCAAGAACATTATTTACAGCCTGACAGTCAGAGCAATCACTCTGCTAACCAAGAGGGAATGGACAAAGTCGACTTACCAAAAATTGACTATGGCAAGTGAAGAAGAGACCAGGGCTGGCGGGGGAAGGGAGCTGAGCTGGCACAGACACAAGCCTCTCCCCCCACACTCTGGGTCCAGGTAAAGCAAATACTGTCATCCTCAAACCCCAAACTACTGGCAGAGAAGAAATCAGAGGAATAGAGCATCCTCCCACCTTTTGGGGGCCCCATAATGGAAAAACTCCTGGCTCTCATCACCAGCCAGGTGCTCCTTAGCAAAGATGGGAGTCCTAACTACCTGCCCAGAGGAAGTCCGACCAGCCACATGCCACTTGTCCAGCTGGCCCCTTAGCTGACCTAGTGGGAAAAGGCCAAGAACAAGAAAGTCAGACATCGCAGGAAGGGGTCGGGGTGGGGGAAGAAGAGGAGAGCGTCCGCGTGCAGGCCGTGCCTCAGCCTCCACATGCGCCACTCCTCCAGTCCTGCTCTAATGCACCCTGACATGCCTCTGAAGACAGAGAGCTGTTTGCAGTCAGCACCGTGATTTGTTAGTAATTATTTCCATGGTGTCACACTGCTGTCACTCTGTTAACAAAGAGACGGGCTGCCTCGGGCTGCCTGCAAGAAAGAATCGCAGAGAAAAAGGCCTGTCAGGCTCCCGGGATTCTCTGGGCTGGCTAGCTTTCTTCCCCCAACCAACATCCTCACAGGCTTTGGAAGAAACAGTTTTACAGAACTATCAAGTCTGAGTTGTGTCACCCTTTAGCCAGGGACACTAAGAATTTATCCCACCCACTCACAGTCACCCTTCCCGAAGCCCTACAAAGCTGAGCCCTGAGAGTCCACAAATCACTCTGGCATGGGCCACTATGCCAGCCGAAGCCTGAGTTCCCTGGCCTTCAACTCCCAAGACCCCTGCTCCCTGACTCTTCTTCCTCACTGCGGTGTTTGTGGCCTCTCATGTGCTCTTACAAACCTGACAAAAGAAACCTAATATTCAGACCAAACTGAAGCAGATGCCCTATTGGCACAGATGGTAGCGGGCGAATATGATGGCAGGGAATCCTCCCTTCTTGAATCCACCAACCACAGTTGAGGAGTGAAGCAGCTCAGGTGCCAACACCCCTCCAGCCTCCATATGCCTGTGCCCACAGAGCTGACCTCTCTTTCCCAGTGCCTGGATCTGCACAGCGTCTGCACTAGGAGAATTGGTGGTTTGCTTTAGCACAAAGTAATGTCTCCATTACCCTGGCTGGGAATTAGAGGACAGATTGGCAAGCACTGACAAAACAGAGGTCACTCACCTTACAGGCATGGAAAGTTGGAGATTAATTCTCCCCTCTCACAGAGGGAATCAGGCTCCAGGATAGTGGAAGAGAAGCACCAATACCGAGAAACCCTTTCACCGCCAAGCAGCAGCAGCAGGCAGCTAACACCACCTCTACCAGCATCAGCAGAAAAGGAGGATGAGAGCCCATAGCCCTAGAGAAGCCCTGACAAGGTGGTAAGGGCCACTGTCACCTAGCTTCTACAGAATCCCAAAGGATAGAAGAGGCTGAACAAGACGAAGATTCTCCAGGAGACATTTACGAGCATCACTGAGACCCAGGACCCTCAGGGTAGAGGCTAACTGAACCTGATTCCTATATTCAGAGAGCTTCCAGGCCCCCAGAAGATGGCAGAGGACAGCGCCAGCTGTATACACTGGAATGCAAACTCCCCGAAGGCAGGATGTTTTGGCAAGTTTTCTCTCTTTGTTCACTGCTATGTTCTCACTACTGAGAAGAGTGCAGGCACATAGTGGGTAGTCAACACACATCTGCTGAAAGAATAAATAAATGAGCTAGTATGGCTCAAAGGCCACTTCCACAGGCCTGAAGCCAGCCTCTACCTATCACAGGACCTCAGAGAAGAGGGAGAACAGCATGATTTCCAGAATGGACAGGGAAGACCACATGGCCTAAGGACTGGAATTAGGTTGTAAAAGATGAGTGGGATTGGGACAAGCTGATGGATCTGGGGGGATTCTCATATCGGATTGAACATTCACATACTCATTCAACAAACATGTACTGAATACCTAAAGAAGGTAGATGTTCCAACAAAAGGAGAATAGATAAATAAAATGCAGTATTATGCAGTGGAATACTATACAGCAATAAAAAGGCTAAACTACTGATACATACAATATGGATTCATCTTCCATACATTATGTTATGCCAAAGAAGCCAAACACAAGAATACATTTTATATAATTGCATTTATATGAAAGTCAAGAATAGGCAAAACCAGCCAAAAGGAATAGAAGTCAGAATAATGGTTACTTGGCAAAGGGAGGGCATTACTGACCGGGAAGGGGCACGGGGGAACTTGCTGGGATGATGAAAAGGTTCTTAATCTTGATCTACACGGTGGTTACACAGGGTATACATGTATAAAAACATATTGAGTATACACTTCACATTTGTATGTTTTATGGACCTATTTCATACCTCGATTTTTTAAAAGACCAAAAATAAAGTTGATGCTCAAGGGTCATACAAAGAGTTTTTAAAAAAAACACTGATGCAAAAAAAAATATCTCACACAAAGGAAAATATTTCCCAGGAGCACCAGTGGTTCCTTCGTGGAGCTTAGGAGACAAGGCCTTCCAGCCTTCATTCTCTATCTGACAGAGGGCAGAAGGGCCCAAGCAAATGGCCAAGGCATAGAAGATAAAAAAGGTTCAAAATACAAAAGAGTACAGCCCAAGCCCTAGCCTAGGTGGTCACGGCCCAGTGGGAGGTTGCATGGAGCCTCTCTTCCATGCCAAGTGAGCTCTAGGGAAGCAGAGATGGGTCATACAGTCCAGCCACGTGTCAGCTGGCTCTGAGGCCCTCTGAAGCAGCCTGTCTGTCAGATTTTGCCTCAGAGCACAGAACCAGACTTCCAGAAGCTGCCCTGAAGAGCCACAGACATAGGATCCTATTTGTCTTCCTGCCAAGCCAGGCAGAGACTGGCTGAGCCAGTCCAATTCTGGGCTAAGGCTAAGGTCCTCAGGGCATACAGCCCCTCCCGCCAGCAAGGAGGAGGTGGTAAGACCCCCACAGACGGTCAAGGGGAGCTCCACATATCAGAACCTGGGCCAGAACCTAGGCAGCAATACTTGCTTCTGGACCAATTAGGCCATAAAAACTATTCAGTCACCAACTCTGTAGCAGGCCCAAAGCACGAGCTTCCTACCACCTTAAATATCTCAAAGCCTGATCACTCATTAAGCAAATATCTTTATCTTTTATCAGTGTTTTTAACTGAGCCAAATTTCCATTCCAGGGGTTCCTATAATCACTAAAATGTGACCCATTGACACCTTCCAAGGGAGTGAAGAGATGAGGCTACCACTGGAGTCCCACCCTTCAGCCTAGAAGTGTCCAAAAAGTGGAACACCAAAGGCTCTGTCTGCCAGGGAAGGGCCATGCTTATTGACCAGACAACAGAGCTTCTTCCCCAACACCTCTCCAAGGCACAAAGTCCTCCCAGAGCAGAGCAACTATCCCAAACTCGGGCTCTGAGGGAAGCACACAGAGTGAGGTGCCTATTGACTTGCAGCTCAAGGACCACACGGAGAAGTGCAAAGGGAGCCAAGGTTGGGAACCAGGAGCTGCTCTGGCTGCACAGAAACCTGCTCCTTTCCCAGGCCCAGCACATAGGAAGTGGATAATCCCCAGCCAAGCCCACAATCAGGAGCCCCTTTAGTGCCAGCTCTAGGCCCTGGGACATGTGCAGGAGGGGGCTTTCATATGTTTGTGAATAGGCTAGCCCCAGGGGCCTCTGAGCTCTCAGGCAGAAGGGGGGCACCCCTTGCTCTTCCAAGCCCAAGAACTCTCAGCCCAAGGAGCTGTCAGGCTAACGAGGCTACCCCACCACCACTCCATCTGAGCGTGGCAGGCTGCACCGCACGACTGGCTTCAGGTGGCTCTTCTTTAATTAATGGCATCCTGGGCTCTGCAGGGAGCTTCACCCCACAATGAATGGTCCTCTCTCATTAGAGGCAAGCCTGCCATGATGTATTCAGGGTGAGGGCCAGGATTCATTTCCCTGTCTGTGGGCTGGGGATGGGAGGGAGGGGAGAGGCAGCAGAGAGATTTATATCGAGTGACTTGGATTAGCTGCAGCTGAAACATGACCCCATCAACTCAAGCTGCCTTCTTGGGGCTAACCTGATGCACCTCCGCTGATGAGAGGGCTCTAGGGAAACTGAAGAGAGGGCAGAAGGTCTGGTTCCCGTTGTCTCTGGGCTTAGGCTACAACTCCAAGGCCCAGAATTCCTACACAACCTCTAGGACTTCCTCCCCTGCCCCCACACACTTTGTGTGCACTGGGCTGACTCTGAGCTGATCTTGCCTGTCACGAGCTTCTTCATGGCCAGGAAGTGGACCCATTGTCCTCACGTCTATAGGACCGAAGTCCTGGCCATGGCCTTCAGCTGGCTCTTCGGCTTTCTGTAGCAAGCAATACCCTCATTCCTTCCCTCAGAGAAAGAGTCCACAGCATGGTTTGTCCCTATAACTGCTGTCTGGATAGGAGCCAAATATGTTCTACCACAGGGCATCTCAGACCTCAGGCCACCCTACACCAGGGACAAGGCACCAGGCATCAGTCTGACCCAAAAACATGCCATCACCTCACAATGGTGATCCATTAGGCTGAATCCCACCTCCAGGGTGGGGACATTGTAGGCAACACTATTCTCCTTCCCTCCACCTCCTTCTGGCTGAGCAGGGAGAATTGGGGTCTTTGGAGCAAAAAGGAATACTTGGGCCTTTGGTTGTCCAAGTTTCCAAGGTACAAGGTACAAGTTTCTCACAGACTTAGAAAGAAGTCTGCTCTGTACTCTGCTAGCCACTCAGGTGGTTACAGGCCTAGAAGTTAGGTGGATTCAGGCTGGCAGCAAACAGCACACAGCCCTACAAATTCCCCATGCAAATCCCAATAAACTTGACATTCAATTTTGTTTGTGCTCGGAGAAAAAACACACTTCAGAACCTGCCCTCTTTCCACTCTCAGACTCCTGAGAATGCCCAATTCACTAAGAGCACTGAAGGTGGGCCTGCCTCTGTCAGCCAATCAGAAGGCTGCTTTGCAAGCCTGTTGTGTCCCTAGGAGGGCCGGGGCAGATGCCTATCATCTGCACATGCACTCACTCCATCATCCACGCTTCTCCCTGGCCCTTGAACAGGAGCATTCATATACCCTTCCCTCCCTACTCAAAAAGAGATGTAGCTCAGTTCCGCTTTGCTAAGCCCTATTTGGCAATGTGTCTAAACACATGCAAACTTAATTAGTTCAGGAGGGGAGCCCAAGCGCTTGCAGTGACAGACAAAAGTAATGGGAAATGAGATAAGTCAGGACTGGCAGGGAGTTCTTACTCAAGCCCCTTCCCCCAGCAGACTGCTAATCAAAGGTGAAGCAGCTTGGTGCTGGGACCAACTGGCACACTCACGGGCAAGGGGCAAGGCTCTTGTGAGCTTAGTGACCCAATGAGAGGCCTCATGTGCTTCCAAACATAAATATAGCATAGAGGTGTCCAAAGAGATGTTGGCTGTGGTTTCCTTAAAAGAGATCTGAGGAGTCACTCATTTGTAACCCTGTAAGGAGGCTTTCAGTCAGCCTCAAATCATCCCTCACTACATCTCCTGTCCAACCAGGCCCTCGTATTAAAATGAACATAACAGACCAGACCTCCACCAACACCAGGGCAGGAACCAACAGCCCAGGGTGTCAGAGAACATTCCAAGGCTCTGCCACTTGGTGCCAACAAAGGGGAAGAGGAAGGGCATTCCCACCATGTCACCAAGCCATGGACCATGAAGGAGGATAGAAGATGTCAGAATGGACAGTGGTTAAACACACAGGCTCTAGAGTCAGAATGTCCAGGTTCCAATCTCTGCCCTGCCACAAACAGGTTGTGTGTCCTTGACAAATTACTTACCTTTCTGGGTCCCAGTTTCCTCATTTGTTAAAAAAAGGTTATAAAAAGAACCTATTTCATAGGATTGAGGTAAGGACTAAATGACATGTGTAAATAGCACAACAGGGCTCCTGGTATGTAATAAGTGCACAATAAACATAGGTTATCTTTATTCTCTGATGTTAACTTTTCCAGATGAGTCCCAACCCTCAATTCTGGAGGCACATATCTCTCAGAAATAGCGTTTCACACTGCTCCTGGGACAAAGCTCCTCCGCCCTGGCCTAGGCCTGTAGGCTATCTTACCCAGTACCCACTATGGAGGGTCCAATGCACGGTACCAACAGTGAGAAAATCCAGGGGCTTCCTGACATTAGCAGGACAGTCCTCTAACTCCTCACACACAGGCTGGTGCCATAAGGCCTGAGATTTCCTCTTCTGTTCCATTTGTCCCATACACTGGCAACTAATGTTCCCCGAATCTACCCACTATACATCCTCTGTCATTCTTCTTGAGCAGAGATTCCCTAAGACCACTCCATTATTTAGTTTTCACTTACTCAACAATTATTTATTGAACAACTACCACATGTCAAGCCTCATCCTCAGGTTACCATAGTGCTCACAGTCTAGTGAGAGCAACGGACAAGCAGAGGTAGCTACAATACAATTTTATGTATGAATAAGTATATGTGCTCTGGAAACACAAAAGAAGGCACAGAGAAAGAGGTTAAGAGAGATCATTCGGAACTGGCCAGCTGGAGCATGTGGCTGCAGGAGATGCCTATTGAGAGGTGAGGCTAGAGAAGTAAGCAAGAGCCTTGACAGTCTCAATAAACAGTGTGGACTTCACCTTGAGGGCAAGGCCAAGCCTTGAAGGGCATCAGGCAGGGGTGTGATATACTCTGCTGTAATTAGGAGAATGGAATAGAAGCAGCAAGACTTGAGTCAAAGAGACTAGTTAGAAGGCTTTTGTAGTAATCCAAGAAGAATATGATCCTCTTAACTAGGAAAGTGGCAGAGGAGATGGACAGACGGGAATGAATTTGAGAAAACTCTGGGAGGCAGAATCAATAGGATTTGGCAATAAATTGGTTGTGGCTAGAGAAAGTATGATTCTCAGGTTTCTGAAAAACTGAATAGATGGTACCAGTCATCATTTGAGGGAAAGCTGGAGGACAGGGGGTGGGGAGAAGGATGATCCCTGAGCTGTGGGCATCTAGTGGAGATGCAGGCTTGGCATTCAGGTGGCAGATGGAGCAGATTTCTTTTCTACAGGTGAAGAGAAAGATGAGAAGACATCAGCTTAGAGAGGACAGTTGACACTATGGCAAAAGATGAGATCATTCTGATAAGCGTGAGTGTGCAGTAAAAAGAAAAGACAACCAGAATAGAGATCAAATAAACACAAACAATTAAGAAAAAAGTAAAGAAAGAAGTATCTGCCAAAGCGACTGAGGAGAAGCCAGAGAAACAGAAGATACAACTAAATTAAACATAAATACTATTTCAAGAAGGATGAAGTAGTCAACTCTGTTGAATGATGCCAAGAGAGCCAGCCCGACTGGCAGCACACAAGTCACCGCCCTGCCCCCAGGATAGTCATGTGCTTCAGTGCTCACCAGGTGTGTGGGTACATCAATGCGCCTTCCACTCCAGGTAACAGCAGCCTCGCTCTTCAATGGTCCTCACCACTTGACTGCAGCCCCCAGGGACCCCCAGTAGCTCCTGCTGAGGACATGCTCCCCAGCTCCAACAGGGATAGTGTAATCTGGGCAAGTATCTTTCGATCTCCAAACTTTCTAAAACCTGAAGTGTTCCAGATCCACACGTGCACAGCACAGGAAGAGGGGTATAGTATGCACAACCCACCAGGAAGGCAAGGAAAAAACTGAAGTCAAACGCCAGCCCAGCATTTACACGTTCAACCTCCAGTGGAAGAAAACTTCCCATTCCAAAGCTGAGGCTGAGCCTAGATGGGGATCCTCTCGACAGACTCTGAGCAGCCCCTGGCTCCTCCTCCGCCAGAGTGCAGCATCAGATCACCCTGACGCTCTCCAGAGGGGCCTCTTTCCAGACTGCAGGAGGCCAGGGCTTCCCACAGGCCAGCTCTTTCTCTCCAGTTTTTTCCTCTTCCTAACCTGCGCCTCTTCTCAGACCCACAGTCCACCAGGAAAGCCTTTGGTTTAGCTTCTCTGCCACACTGTGCTATTCAGCTGGTGAACCTGGATCTTCAAAATACAGGCTAAAATCTAAGTTCCTCAAGTGGGTGCCTGTTGCAGAGGTCATTCCTCACTGTACACCAGACCTACCCTCCCACCCAGCCAAAGATGAACCCCTGGAAAGAGACATTCCCTAGCTGAGTTAAGCAGAGAAACAACACTAAACCCCATGGGGAGCTTCAAGAAACACCAGGTAAGGCGAAGGAAAGGTAGGCCATGTAGGGAAGGCAAGCTGACCAAGGGCCAAACCCCTAACAAGTGTCGTTCCTTAAAAAACTTTACAGGGAAAATTAAATTCATACCCACTAAATAAAAGCTCACCTTAGTAGGATCTGCAACTATAGCATCAAAGCCCACATAAACCTGGGGTATCAACTCATCCAGCTTTGACAAAAGATGGACACAAAATGATTTTGTCAGGGTGGGAGCAGATTTCTTTTCTCCAGTGGGATTTCTGCTGCCACTTCAGTTCCCATTTCTCAGTGCCTCACTAATCAGGTCCTTTCCAACAAAAGTGATGTGAAGCTGGGTTGGGGGCGGGGGGCGGTGGGAGGTAAGGACAGCAATGAGAAGGAGCCACGGCTTCCGCAAACTAGAGCGTGAAATGAAAATATTTGCTGAATTCCTTAGACTTAGTTAAATCTAAAAATGGATGTCAAAATAAGAAGTAAGCCACATACTAACAAGTTGTGAGTGTCAATTTAACACCACCCTTGTCAGGCTCATCAGCAGCCTTTACCAGGCGCATAAAAAGGTGACGGCTCTGCCGAGAGGTTCCAGAAACACCGATAAGCTGTGCACTGTCACGCAGCACTACTTAGGTTTCCTCTCTGGCTGTTTTTATTTTGTTACACATTTAATTAAGAGCCTTCCCAGCAGTTATGTGGAGTCCTGCTTCTAAGAGGCAGCCACAGAGCTCTTCTCCAAGCCCTGCCACCTGCCACCTGCTTCCATCTTGCATTCTTTTCCAGACATTCACTGGCTTTCCCAATCCAAACCCAAACCAGCCACCGAAGTCTGCCCAACCTATCTCTTTTGGAAACTAGAGGTCTTAGAATTCAATTCTGTCTAGCTATGAGTTTTTACCTTTCTGAGTCGCAGGGTTTTTTTTCCCTGGGACTCTGTATTGTTTTGTTTTGTTTATTTTACCTATAAAAAAGATAATACTGCCTACCAGAGAGGGTAATTAGGAGGGCTGAATGAAATAAGGTATGTGCTCATTAAAACCTGGTTTCCTTTCATATATGCTTGCATTCCACAACTCAATCCCTCTTCTTGATGACATCATTTCTTGTGAAGATGCAAAGCAGTCTCCTAAGTCACCAACATCCATCCAGGGCCCACTGTACTACGGTGTAGTGCAGGGCCCGAGGGCTGGACTAGTGCTGCAGACCAGAATAGGCCAGACCCAAAGACAACACCCTCTGAAATTCCCTCTCCATCTCCTGGGGAGACCAACTCCAAGCCTGGGAGGCCCAGCCAGATAGTCTTCAACATTATGCACAGGAAAATTTTCATATACAAATGTATGTCACACCATGCACAGTTACAGCAGAAGAATCTGAAATTCAGGTGTTTGGAAGATGAACACACCAAAGCGAGAAAAACAGGAAGAATGCAAGTCCTGGCAAGGCTATCCAGAGGAACCGGACCTCTGGACTGGGCTAAAGGGCCTTCCGCCCGGGCCACACGAGCCCCAGAATTCTGTATCAGCCTGAATCCGATCCCACCCTGAATAGCTTCTCTTTGGCTGCAGAGCTCCATATTAAGTCCCTTCCCAGCTTCCCAGCCCTTGAAGGGCTCAAAGCTGTCCAGGACACCATAAACAAGAACAGCAGCCTTCCTCCTCCTCCCCTTCACCATGGACTCCTCCTCTGATTCACATTTGCTCCTAGTCCCAGCGTGCATACCTTCCCTGATAAATAGGTGGCATCTGGGAGTACGGAGACTCCCTGGAGCAAACCCAGAGGTGTGCAGTCAGTGTGTGTACACATCCTGAAAGGTGTACAAGATGAGGTTCATGTGTGCTTACGTGATCAGGGCTTGTGCTTCCTCCTGTCTCACCTAGAGAGCTGAGGTCCAACAGCAGGCTTGACACTCACCTGGGTGCATAACTTCACCAAAGCCCAGCGTCCAAAAGGCATAAAAAGGGCCTTGGTGAGAGATGATAACTGATATGGTAGGCAATGTCACTCCAGAGTCACTATTCCCCACCCCTCGCCAACACTCCACTTTATGCTCAAAAGTTCAAACACACACACACACACACACACACACACACATGCACGCACACACACACAAGATGCTTGCTGCTGCCCTCAGTCACAAAGAACACAGAGCTATCGATTCTATCAATTCTCAGCAAACAGTGCCCCCCCACCTCCACCCCACTTTAGTTCCCTGGGGGCTGTGTGAAGCCAAGTATCTATGAGGACAGACAAAATACAGAAGTGTCAACCCAGCAAAGGAACCAGTTCCATCTTCCATACCTGGGGCAGGATCA
>RJWJ010004854.1:0-72499 GCA_004363605.1 Indri indri
CCCTGACTCCAGCACCCCGCTCCCTGACTCCAGCGCCCCGCTCCTTACCGCACTCAGCCGTGATGGAGGCCAGCCCCCCGTACACAAACGGCTGCCAGTTGAGGGCTGACATTCTCACGCCGTCTCTTCTCCTTCGCTTTATAGAAGCATCCCCTTCAGCAGGCTTTTCCCTGGACACAAGAGTAAGACGTTTCGAAGTTGGAACTTCTCACACCGGCACCTTCTGTTCTAAACTCTCCCTGGGATTTACTGGGAGCGCCACCCAGTGCTAGCACTGAAACCCCCTGCAACAGTTCCCAAGACGCGCCTCGCCTTAGTAAAGCAAAGCACCCCTGTCTCCTAAACTCCAACTCAGCAATTTCTCATCTCACTTCCTCAGGGGCCTTAATTTTTACTCAGGACCCAAGAAGTCATCGGCTACGCTGATACCTTGATGTGTGTGTATATACTCAGTGTAGTGCGCCAGAGGCTGTTTTCTGGGTAGTCTATTTTATCTTAAATCTGTTCTTCATGCAGCAAGTATTTGCTATTCATTGGCCACTGTCTTAGTGAGTCCCTACAGGCATCACATTCCTCAGGTGCACTCGAGCAGGAGAATGTTGCTAACCTGATTCATATGGTAAAATGCAAATTACTTAAAATGACCACACGCTGCTTCTAGCCTACACTCGGTAAATGTCAGCTCACCTCTCTCAGCCATATTATGTTACTAGCTGGAAGGCAGCTTGGCGTGAAGGAATTAGGCAGACTGGGGTCAGACCCACACCACGTCCTTCCTAGGGAAGTTTTTATTAATCTCCAGTCTAGGTTTTTTTCTTCATCAACACCACCACCACCATGGCAGCCAATGGAACCAGTTCGGGGTAGAGCCTTTTATTCAGAAAGCTAAATAAAATGCCTAGCTGTAGGCCTATTGTGGGCATTAAATAGTATATATTTTAAAGACACTCACAAATGTTGCCTCTTATCCTCCTTTCCCTTAATAGGACCTTGCTCGCTGTGACATCTACTCAGCTGTGACATCTACTCACTTGCAAGCCACAGCCCACCCAGGTCTTTCATTTTACATTCTGCAGCTGTATGTGATTTGAGTTGGTGAACCTGGCTCTGTGCCCATTAACAGGAAACACATGCAAACGGATACACTTGTACATAGTAACTATTGTTGGTTTAAGATAAAATTGCTAATTTATTGGAATCATTATTGGCAAGCGGTATGTCTGATGTTTTTACTTTGCTTATGTTTAGGAATTTCCCGAGTCCGCTTTTCCCAGGAAAGGCCTACTACAAGTGACAATTGCCTGGAATGTCAGTTCTCAACAAGCCCAAGGAGCTTGCTTAGGCTAAGAGAAAACACAAGGACCCCCAAAGAGGACCTGGAATAAATCTACCAATAGTTATTCCTCATTTATGGATATTAACCAAATTCAGAATAGTAACAAATGAGTAAGGTAGAAAACTCCTTAAAAATAGAACTTGAGGCTGGGTGCAGTGGCTCACACCTGTAATCCTAGCACTCTGGGAGGCCAAGGTGGGAGGACCGCTTGAGGTCAGGAGTTTGAGGTTGCTATAAACTAGGCTGATGTCATGGCACTGTAGCCCGGCAACAGAGTGAGACTCTGTCTCAAAAAAAAAAAGAATAGAAGTTGAAAACCATCATGTTTTTATGTATTTCAGTGCCAAAGAGCAAACCCTGCCCCCAAAACTCCTCTCATCTCCCTATTATCCTTGAAAACATTTAATAATTCCTGTACTGAACTAATTCTTTGCCTTATTAAATTCAAAACTCGTATAATAAACACTATAAGTTGCCGATTGTAAGAACACATTCATAATAAATCCGATAATTCATTTACTGTCCAGTACTAACTTCCTCAACCCATTCTTGGACTTTGCTGGTTGAACCCAGCTGTAGTCCCAGCTACTTGGGAGGCTGAGGCAAGAGGATTGCTTGAACTCAGGAGTTTGAGACCAGCCTGGGCAACACACAACATAGCAAGATCTTGTCTCAAAAAAAAAAAAAAAAGCAAAACAATAACTAACAGGGGCCACATGTGGAAGTACTGTAACTAACAAAATGATTTCAGTGGATCCCCTCAACAAGTTTGGGATAGGAGGACAAATATGACTGTTCCCACAAACAGACTATGAAACCCAGGCTCATTACAGTTGATTTTTTTTTTTTTTAATATTTTGTAGAGACAGTGTCTCACTATGTTGCACAGGCTGGTCTTGAACTCCTGGGCCTCAAGTGATCCTCCTGCCTCAACCTTAAAAATTGTTGGGTTTATAGGCATAAGCCATGGCACCCAGCCCGATTTTTCTTTTTATTCATCTTCTTAAGCAGTAATTTTTTTTTCTACAATGAATATAGATGTATGAGTATATTTGGAGATAAACACGCTATACACAAGACATCTTCCAAAATGTCAGCAAAAATTTAAGAAAAATAGGATTGTAATTCATCTTTAATTTAAAAAGTTTTAACTACACTGCTATATGACCTCATGCTGTCTCGCTAATTAACTTTCTAATTTTCTGCCACTACTTATATTTGTTTGCTAGTTTAGTTTTAACGAGATTTCGCTACTTTTTCCTCTATCAGTTTTGATATTAAGTTTTTAGTTAATTAGGTTAAAACTTAGAGGCTTATTGCGGAATTGCCTCTTCATAGTTTTGAATCACGTGGGATGAACCACATACCCATAAGTTCCTATTCAGAGGTTTCTGCCAAAGTAAAACTCACCTTCCACAAATGACTATCCACTCCATCAGCATCCCTGGTTAAACTTTAATAAGAAAGGACTTTCTATTCAATTACAAATTTTTTTATTTCAAAATGTTACTGGGGTGCCGGGCGTGGTGGCTCACGCCTGTAATCCTAGCACTCTGGGAGGCCGAGGCCGGCGGATCGTTCTGAGCTCAGGAGTTCGAGACCAGCCTGAGCAAGAGCGAGACCCCGTCTCTACCAAAAATAGAAAGAAATTAATTGGACAGCTAAAAATATATTGAGAAAAAATTAGCCGGGCATGGTGGCGCATGCCTGTAGTCCCAGCTACTCGGGAGGCTGAGACAGTAGGATTGCTTGAGCCCAGGAGTTTGAGGTTGCTGTGAGCTAGGCTGACGCCATGGCACTCGCCCCAGGCAAGAGAGTGAGACTCTGTCTCAAAAAAAAAAAAAAAAAAATGTTACTGGGGTATAAATATTTTTGGTTACATGGATCACTTTTGCAATGCTTGCATCAGGGCCATAAGTGTGCCCATCACTCAGATAGTGTTCATTGTACCCATTAGATAGGTTTTTGCCCATCCCCTCCCTCCCCCTCCCCCTTGCTTGATTTCCACTGAGTTTTACTTCCCTCTGTGCACATGTGTGCTCATCTCAATTACAATTTTTGAAAGTTAGCTAGTTATAGGGATTCTCTTTTCCTTTCCAAAAGCTAGGACTAGATCCCTAAGCAGTTAAGACTACTTGGCCTTCCCAAATTAATGTTCACTGAGTAAAAGAATAAATGATTTGGCTTAAATAAGAACCAGACAACCTCAGTAGTTGGACAAACATTCAAAAAGCTTCTAGTTAAGACTGGAATAGGTGAGTGTCTGTCCAAGCTGTATGGGCCACAGCAAGCTGTGACAGGGCTTCAGATATCTTAGGCTGAAATCTCTGCTCTGTAAACTAACCTATTACTTTGTTTTTGTGTTGTCTTTGGAGGGGGTCTCCTCACACACATTCCTTAACTTCTAAGTATAGTTTTTTCTTTTTTATGAGACAGAGTCTCACTCTGTTCCCCTGGCTACAGTGCCGTGGCATCAACCTAGCTCACAGCAACCTCAAACTCCTGGGCTCAAGTGATCCTACTGCCTCAGCCTCCCGAGTAGCTGGGACTACAGGCACGCACCACCATGCCTGGCTAATTTTTTAATATATGTTTTTAGTTGTCCAGCTAATTTCTTTCTATTTTTTTTAGTAGAGATGGGGTCTCACTCTTGCTCAGGCTGGTCTCAAACTCCTGAGCTCAAACAATCAGCCCATCTCGGCCTCCCAGAGTGCTAGGATTACAGGCGTGAGCCACCGTGTCCTGCCATAAGTATAGTTTTTTTGAAAAATTCCAACTCTATCTACTGAAGTGCCAAGACTGACATGCCAAGACAGTCAAAGATTAATGTGTCCTTATTAGCAATTAATAGCGTCTGAGCAGCATCTCAGGAAAGGGATTATAACTTCACAGAAATTCCAGTGTCAGGCAGGGGTCGTAGATCACTTCCCACTTCGCACTCCTCTTTCAGCCACACTCTTTAAGTCACACTAAAACCCAGGGATTGCTTCTCTTTGCAGCATTATAAACACAATACTAACAACATTAGTTGTCATTATTGAATAACTGATCTCAGCCATTGCTATACATTTTCCACACAAATGATTTTATTTAATCCTCGAACCCCTAAGAAATAGGCATCAATATTTACATTCCACAACTAAGGAAACACTGCCTCAACAAAGAAAAGCGACTTTCCCTAGTCACAGCTACAGAATATTCAAATTAAGTTATCTGTGAAGGATTACATGATCTTTCCTCTATGGACTTCTTTGCAGACAAACGTTATTTTCCAACAGCTATTAAAAAATATTGGCGGATGGAAGGGTAGGGAATTCTACACATTCAGAAAAAAATGTAGAGTTTTTCTGCAGGGGAAATACAAATGGAAATGTCTATACAAATGAAGAATTCCAAAGGATTCTCCCTACACTTAAGATGCATGCATGCTAAGTTACACATCCTCTCTACTGCATTTTCTTACAAGGTTACTTAGTATTTATTTTCTCCTGACCTCATTTGTACGGCTGTAAAGAGAAGTAATTAAATATAGTATAATACTTGCTGCCAGTACCTCTGAAAGCTTTCCAAGTTTCTTTTATATAATCAATTCTCGGTAAGTCCTTTCAATTTTACTTGCTGTTCCCTTTTCAGTCTGCTATCTTAAACTGTAATCACAGTCCCTAAACGTCTGTGCTCTCATAAATGTTTGTTTCTTGCTGAACTACCCTTTCGTGAACTTTTCCTATTTCCTATTCTTTTTAAAGATGCAGAACGAAAAGTAAGCTCATCGCAGACTTAAAAAACGTGGGGTTTAAAAGGAACCTTAGAAATCATTTTCTCGTTTCACATGAATTAACTGAGCCCAAGGCAGTGGCAAAGCCAAAACCGAAATGCCTGCCTTTCAACTTTCTCATTACACAAGCAGGACGAATGTAGGATCCGCGCAGCAGTTCCGACATTGTTTTGCCGTTCTTGCGCAGGAACAATAATGCTGATCATCGCAACTGCTTTACATGAAATTACACCTAGAAAGACCTTAAAACCCAGAGCTACGTTAACTTTGCAAGCAAATTCATTCACCCCGTCCCTGCAAATGTTCCAGTGTAGCGTGCCCCAACCCAGAGTACGAGGCTGCCGGGGCTCAGGCTGCACCGTCTGAATGAAGCTACGAGTGGGAGGGATGCACTGGCAGGAGAAGCAAACCGCGGAGCAAGGGTGCAAACGCCGAAATGGCAGAACGGGCTTCACGCTGGATCTTAGTGGTGTTGGAACAGGGACCACCCAACACCAACAACAGCGATCAGGGCCCTGCGGGACCCGCCCGACCCGAGGCGGCAGGAGCCCGAGGAGCCGGACCCAGTCTCCAGTCGAGTCCGCAGGCGGGTCCCCGGAACCTCGCGCCCTACCGAGCCCGCCCGGCCCCGCACGCGAACCGGAGAGCAAGGCAGCCCCGAGCACGCCCGGCCGCGTCCGGGTTCTCCGGAGATCGCGGCCCCAACGACATCCCAGCCCCGGGTTCCGGGCGCCGCGGAGGAACGGGGGCCGGACGGACGAAACGAGGCGCCGGCCAGGCACTTACCCGGCGGCTGCTACGGTGGGGCGCTCCAGCTCCTCCAACCCGGATCGGGGGCGGCCAGAGTGGGAGGCCGCGCGGGAGGTGGAAATAAGGCAGTGGAGTGCCGGGCCGGCTCAGGCGCATGCGCGCGGCCCTGCCCGCCTCCTCAGCTCCCATTGGTCGCTGCCGGCACCAGCCACGCCCAGGCCACACCCCTGGCCTCCCAAGTGCTGGCCGTGGAGGGCCCGGGCCGGGCCTGATGCCCTTTCGGGATCTTCCGCTTGTGCTGCCGGGGTTAGGTGACTCCTGCTGCCTCTGGTCTCTACTCGGCCGTCAAAGAAGAACTTGCCGAACGCACGGAGAGCCACGGAAAAGGCGCCTTCTCAGGGAGCTGGTTCTCTGTGTCCAGGTGAGCCTCCACAGTCGGAAGGAAGTAAACTTGCACTTATTTTTGTACTCCAGCGTTTTAGGTTGAAAATGTACAAACCGATCAAAAAATTGAGAGAACAGTACCACGAACAGCATAACCTTTACCCAGGTACATTTTAAAATCATGAATTCATACTGAGTCCTCCAATTCAAAATCCAACATCATAGAGTTCTTTCTAGCCTCCCCCTTTCCATACCTGTATCTCCCTTCTCCCACAATGAAACTCTGGTTCCCATCAGCATCCATATATTTGCTCATTTATTCTATCCTACAATTTACGCAAAATAATTGAGACCACCAGCAACAAACCTTCTAAGCTCAAGATTTCTTTCTGCTTCTTTTTGTCTTTAGAATATATCCTTCTAAATGGTGTGCAGTGCAGTAAGAGTACTGTGTTCCAGAGTTGCTTGAATTAATTTGCTTTTCGATGTGCTTATGTTAGCAATTTGATATAGTATTAGATTTATCATTGTTATTTGCATCAATTTTAGAGTTTTATTTTTTCATCTCTTCTACGTAATTTCATTTTTTGAATGTGTGAGGCATTCTCATGGTTCACAATCAAATCTTATATTAATAAAAGTTATACTCAGAGAAATCTCACTCCCATTCCTATTCCCTGCACTCATACCCAGTCACCCCTATCAGTAACCAGTAACCACCTCCTATTAGTAACTAACCATCATTAGTTTCTAGATTATTCTTCTATTCCCCCTCTAGATTAAGAGTTTGTGTGTGTGTGTGTGTGTGTGTGTGTGTGTGTGTGTTTATGCATTAGTTATCTTTTTCTGTATAACAAATTATTACAAAACATATCGGCTTAAAACAACAAACTTTTGTTACCTCACAGTTTTGGGGGGTCATAAATCCAGGAGTGGCTTCAGTAGGTACCTCTGACTGCGGGTTTCTCACAGGCTACAATCAAGTTGTCACCTAGGGCTACAGTCATCTCAGGGCTTGACTGGGAGAGGAGAGGATCCACTTCCAAGCTCACTCAGCCCAGCTGTTGGCAGGGCAGAGAAGATTCTCTTTCAATCTCACTCACATGGCTGTTGGCAGGCTTCAGGCTCTCCCTGGACATTGACTGATGTCATTTCCTGAGACTGCCATAACAGATTACCACAAACCGGATGGCTTAAAAAAACAGGAATTTATTTTCTCACGGTTCTGAAGACTAAAAATCTGATGTCAGCAGGGCCGTGTTCTCTCTGATGGCTCTAGGAGAGAATCCTTCCTTGCCTCTCTCCTGGCTTCTGGTGGTTGCTGGCCATCCTTGTCATTCCTTAGCTTGCAGCTGCATCATTCCAGTCTCTGCCCTTGCCTTCACATGTCTCTTGCCTCTGTGTCTCTGTGCCCAAACTTTCTTCCTATAAGGACGTCAGTCACTGGATGAGGGCCCACCCTAATCCAGTATAACTTCATCTAACTTGATCGCTTCTGCAAAGATCCTGTTTTCAAATATGGTCACATTCACAGGTACCAGGTAGATTAGGACTTCAACACATCGTTTTTTGTTTTGTTTTGTTTTGTTTTGTTTTGTTTTGTTTTTCGTGGGGGAACACAATTCAACCCACAACATCTGAAGACATCAGTTTCTTGCAGTGTGGGCCTCTCCATAAAACTACTCACAACATAGCAGCTTGCTTCACCCTAGAGAGAGAGAGAGAGAGAGCTTTCAAGATAGAAGCCACAGTTTGTTTGTGACCTAATCTAATAAAGACATCCCACTCCTCTGCTGTATTCTATTTGCTAGAAGCAGTCAATAAGCCCACCCCACATTCAAGGGGAAAGGATTACATAAGAACATGAACACTAGGAGGCAGGGATCCTTGGGTACCATCTTAGAGGCTGCCTACCACAATACGCATATATTTTTTTCTTACACAAAAGGTAGAACACTTTATTCCACCTTGCCTTTTTCACTTAAGAATATGTGATGAATATTCTGCAAATCACTCCAGAGTTCCCAGAGACCTTCTTCATCCTCTAATACTGCAGCATAGTTCTCTGAGGTTTGGATGGACCCTGGGCTATTTGGTCAGCTTCCTGTGGTATAACAGGCAGAATTCTAAGACAGCCTCCAAGATTCTTGGCCTCTGGTATACACACATTTTCTCCCAAGTAGTCAATCAAACACAAATCTAGATACTGCTGTGGAAAGATTTTAAATATGAAATTAAGGTCCCAAACCAGTTGACCCTATGATAGGGAAATTATCCAGTGGATCTTACCTAATCACATGAGCCTTTTAAAACAAAGGATTTTCTCTTGCTGATCATAGAAGTGGAAGTCAGAGATTCAAATCACAAGAAGGACTTGACATGCTGTTGCTGGCTTGAAGATGGAGGAGTCCCATGACAAGAAATGCAGGTGGCCTCTAGGAGCTGAGAGGAGCCACCAGTCGGTGCCCAGCAAGGAAACGGCAACCTCTGTCCTACCATCCTGCCAACAGGAAGGAGGCGCTTGGAAACATTCATTCTCCTCAGTTCTCTAGCTGAGAACTAAGCCAAACCGACACCTTGATTTCTAGCCTTGTGGTACTCTGAGTACAGAACCCAGCCATGCCGTGCCAGATTTCTGATCTACAGAACCGTGAGCTAAAAAGTGGCTATGATTTTAAGGTGCTAAATTTGTGGTAATGTATTTAATATTATGCAGCAATCAAAAACTAATAGTAATATATATATGGCCTATAGGTTGTTTGCAGTATTTTTCTATGACAAATGATGGTATATTGAGCAAATGTTTGTATATATTGCTTTTATTGGAGGGGGTGTAGCTTTCGGGTAAATTCCTAGAAATGGGATTGCTGGATCACAGAGTAAATGCACATGAATAACACTTGCACCTATTGATGTAAAGTGCTACTCTAAGCAGCTTACATTCATTTATTTATTCAAGCCAAAGAAGTGTTATCTCTATTTTACAGATACGGGAACAGAGTTTTCATGGGGTCACTGGCCTATGCCAGAACCAGGGCCCAGGGCCATCTCTCTCTCATTCCCTTCTCTGGTTTCTCCAGCTCAGGCCCCAGGTTGGCTTTAAACAATCCCTTTTCTGTTCTCCAACTTGAACTCTGGATAAATCCTTGGATTTTTGTCCATACTTTGTTTTGAAATCAATACAGTTTGGACTGTTTAAAGTGTCACGTGAATCCTGGCCATAAAAACAAATACAATCCCCAGCCAGTGGGGAAAGGTCATTGGAATGCTGCCCTGTGTAGGGCAGGGAAATAAGTACATAACTTTTTCTACCCCTCTCTCACCTTACCAAGTCCCTTCCACACTCATGACTGTGTGGCACATGCATACAAAGGTACCGGACTCCTTCCTTTCCTATACAGCCCTTGGACACCCAAACTCTGCCATTACTCTAAGTACCAACAGCCTGTGCTAACACACACATAATACTAAGAAGTACACAGAAATTTCCAACCTTTCTTCTGTGAAGATCCCTTTGAATGAAAACTGAATTTTAAAAAATTTGAGTCCTTGTAAAATAGGCGGTAATATTTTTACCCATTATAAAATGCATATTGAATTTGAGGACCCTCTGCAATAACCTTGAGTCCCCCCAAGGGTCTTGGTGCATGGGTTAGAAACCATGTTTCTAGGGAAACCCACATGAAATCTCGTGAGCTATCCTTGGAAATGTGGCTTATTTAATTTTATGTTACTCTCTGTATTTATTTTAATATCCTTTTAATTTTTATGCCCATGGGTCAGCAAACTATGGTCCATGGATCAAATCCATCCGGTTATCTATTTTGGTATGTCCCAGGGACACCCTCATAAAGACCTGGCAGCCTGACGGGACAGACTTGCAACACAATTCTCTTAACGCGACCATTGCAGTTCATACATTTTACAAGATTCTCTTGTATTTAATACTTTCAGTTGTAAAATCACATGTGTAAAATCAATGCCACATTTTAGATTGAAATCGCAAGATAATCTGTGAGATTCTCTAAAGAGGGTGATTTCTGTCTTTACTATTACACTTAACATAAATAGCAAACACATGCAGATTGTCTTATATTAATACTTAATGGTTAATACTAAAAAACATCAGTACTATGGGTTTGATTTAGCTTGTCATTTCTATAGTTAATTCTAAGCCTTTTCAGAGTTATATAATCATTTAACTAACAACAGATTTACCAGCTCAGATTAGCTGAGTAATTGGATGATGAAAAAAAAAATCAGGATACTGATAAGATTGGTTGTTGATCTTGGAGAGGTGACACTGGGACCCAGAACCTGGGAGCTACACAATGTTGGGGCTCAAAAACCAATACCCCCAAATAAGGTGCTTTGACAGGCTGAACTGAAGAAGAACCCTCAAGGCCTCTCTGACCCACCCCCACTCCCATTTCTCAATGTTCTGTCTCTCCCAAAGCACAGGATGAAGTTGTTCTCGGAAGTTCTCTTATCTGCCTTAAGTCCGGTCCCACCAAAGAAGGAAATAATTACTCCCTGAGTTTTTATTAACCGATCTCAAATTGCAAGAGAAAGACTGAAGTCTGTCAACACACCCAAACAGACTTTTGTCACAAACCATTGTCTGTTCTGTGGGCCCAATGTACTTTATCCCAGGCCATTGTATGTTCTTCCAGCCCATTGAAGTTCCCTAAAAATCATTTACTATCTCCACTAAACACATCCACACATCCCCATCTCCCTTTCTGCTATGAAGTATATATATCTGTACTGCATAGCGTGGTGGGGTAATCACTCTGTGATTTTCTCCCTGTGCCCATTAATAAATTTGTGTGCTATTTTCTCTGATTAATCTGTTTTTTGTCAGTTGATTTTCAGGGAATCTTCAGAGGGCAAAGGGGCTCTAAACACCACCCAAGGATTGCAAATTTCTATCTCTAATTCTTCTCTGTTTGCTACTCCAGATTCCATACCTAATGACCTATTTGACATCTCCTTGTAGATGTAACTAGCCATCTCAAACTTAGCACACCTAAGAGAGTCTCTTAATTTTGTTCCTGAAGCCTGTTCCTTCCTTAGTCTTTCTCTTAGTAAATGTCACCATCAGCTATTTAAGCTCAAACCAAAAATCCAGATGTCATCCTGAAGTCTTTCCTTTGCTCTCACTGTCAAAATCCACCTTGTATGTCCTGCTATCTCAGCCTTTAAAACGCACCTCAAATCTGTTCACTTCTCTCCGTCAACACTGCCACCAGACTTGCTTGTCCAGACTTCTGCAATGGCTAGCCTCCCTGCTTCCACTTTTGCAGCCTCGCCTTGCACCACTCTCCCTCACCTATGCCTCACCCAGTGGCATTAGCTAGGAAGAGAGCAGGGAAAGGCTTGCTTCTCGTGTGTACAGTTTCCAGAAGAGACACCCTTTCAGAACTTTGGCACTTGTAGGAGATGGACCAAGACTAGTGCCATTTTAGGAATCTTTCCCTAATGGAAGTGTGTGACCATGCTTTTGGTTCCAGCTGCACTGGCCACTTTTTTCCTCCTACCAATATGTCAAATGTTTTCCCACTCAGGGTCTTTGCATTTATTAGTTCCTTTATCCAGAAAGCTCTTCCCTCCCTCTTCTCAGAACTGCCGTTTCTCATCTTTCAGGCCTCAGGTCAAAGGCCACTTCATCAGAAATGCCGTTTATGATTGCCCTTGTTGAAGTAGCATCCCTTCTGATTATTCTCCATCACCTTATGCATTTATTTCCTTCACAGTTAGCTCTTATGAAAATTTGAAATTATTTTGTCTATTGTGTCTGCCTGTGTATTCGTCAGGATTAGTTAACTACTATAAAAGATAATTCCAAAATCTCAGTGGCTTAACAGAGTGAAGTTTACTGCTTCCTCTCACCCACACCAATCAGTATAGTAATGGGGCTCTGCTCCACAGTGTCATTCAGGGACCCAGGTGCCTTCCTGCTTATAATGCAGCCATCTTCTTACAGGGCAGCTAAAATCTTTGTAGAAAAAGAAGAGAAAGAGATGGAGAAGGCACATTTGCTCTTTTACCAACACTGGTCATAATCCATTGGCAAGAACTAGCCCCACTTAAATATAAGATGCTGGGAAATGCTGTTTAACTGTATATCCAGGGAGAGGGAATAGATTTCGGTGAACATCTGGCCAGTCTCTGTCCAATTTGGTGGAATATAGTTCTATGAGGGTAGGTATATGATAGTAACTCATTGCCCAAGCCCACTCCTGCCTCCTCTATCTGTCTCCACAGAGAAGAGCCATTTGGATCAAGTCTTCCTGCTGCTTAAGAGCCTCCCATAATTTTCTCCTGTACTTAGCATAAAGCCCTACATCCTTATCGTGACCTAGGAGGCCTGTATTGTCTGGCTTCTCTTACCAAGTTCTCCTTCTTCACACTCTGACCTCCTGCTATAGTCTTACTTTCAATCCCTCAGATGTGCCAAGCTCGTCTTCATTTCACAAGTCCTGCACAGGTTGTTCCCTCTGCTTGGAATACTACCTGTCTCGCTCCCTCTTTTGGCAGCCTGATACTTACTCATCCTTTTAGTCTCAGGTCAAATGTTGCCTCCTCCAAGAAGCTCACTGTGGTAGGCAGAATACTGGTGCCCAAAGATGTCTATGTCTGAATGCCCAGACTCGGTGACTACGTAGGCTCCATGTAAAGGGTAGCGAAGGCTGCAGATGGAATATCGGTTGCCAATCAGCTGACCTTAAAGGGTGATGATTATCCTTGATTATCCAGTGGGCCTGATGTAATCTTAAGGGTCCTCATAAGTGGAAGAGGGAGGCAGAAGTGTCAGAGAAGGAGATGTGACTATGGAGTCAGGTTAGAGTGATTTGAAGTGAGAAGAACTGAATCACCATTGCTGACATTGAAGAAGGAAGGGGCCATGAGCCAGAGAATGTGGGCAGCCTCCAGTAGTGCGAAAAGTCAAGGAAATGGAGTCTCCCCTGGAGCCACCAGGAAAAAACTCAGCCCTGCTGACACCTCTATTTTAGCCCAGTGTGTCCCATTTTAGACTTCTGACTTCTAGAACTGTAAGAGAATAAATTTGTATTGTTTTAATCCATTGGATTTGTGGTAATTTGTTATAGCAGCCATAGAAAACTAATCCGCCCTCCTGAGTCATGACTCCTCATCTCCCTGCCATGTGAATTGGGTCCACATCTCACTGTCTCTCACCACAAACCCTCTGTCCTTCTCCCCTTGTAGGCATGGATTAAGGCAGGCCCACGCCTGGGCCTTCCAGGGAGGGACCTGGAAACCAGGCCTTCACTGCACCTGGAATCCCTGTAAACACTCAGGAATGGGTTGGGTCCCCCGACCTCCAAGCTATTTGCCCTGGTGAGCTGATAGGCCAAATAGGCAGGAGGGGAAACAGAAACATACAAGCACTCCATGAAAAGGACTGAGAATGTCTTCTCATGCTCGGCTGAATCTTCTGCCCCCACACAGACTCAGCCTGAGGATTTGGTGTCCTTGTAGTGAGAACTTAAACATACTTATCTTCTTTATAATTCTCAGTTTCCTTAAAAATAAAATAAATGGTCACATTTTCTTCAGAGAGTTTTTTGTAAGAATTAAAGGAAATAAATGAAATAATTAACACAGTGCCCTTGCCCATAATAAACATTGCTATTGTTATTGTTACCATTATCAGGCTTATTAACATTCCAAATGTCTCTTTTATGTTATATACAGAAGATCCAGTACATTTAGGCAAAACTAATATTGCTAAATAGTTGAGAGTCTAACATTAAAGCCTTTACTATTTATCAATAGTTTTGTCCTGAGGTTTATACTCAGTACTTGCAATTAATTCTTGTTAAGCAATACGGTTTCAAAATTATGGCCAGGCCAGGCAGGGTGGCTCATGCCTGTGTCCCAGCATGTTATGAGGCTGAGGGAGGGATTGCTTGAAGCCAGGAGTTCAAGACCACCCTGGGCAACATAGCAAGACCCTATCTCTACAAAAAATTTCAAAAATTAGCCAGACATGGCAGTGTGCACCTGTAGTCCCAGATAGCTGAGGCAGAAAGATCACCTGAGGCCAAGAGTTTGAGGCTGTTGTGACCTATAATCACATCACTGCACTCCAGCCTGGGCAACAGAGTGAGACCCTGTCTCAAAACAACAACAACAAAAAACACAAAAATACAATATTAATAGAAAGCAAAACGGCTACTTACTGATTATTAATGGCTAGTTATATCTATGTACACTAAGAAAACTAATCTATCCAATGTGTTAAAAAAATCATTCTGAGCCTTAATTAGAATTGTTTGCATTATTTCTTTAGCCTATCATTTGGCTAAATATTTTACTCTCTAACGTTCCAGGTTGCCTTCATGTAGATACTGCCGAAGCAAACTATCAGACTTAAGTTTATCAGAACTAAAAATTTAAAAGGCAAATTGCAACCTCCAACAAATGGAATCAATGGTTCTTTCCACGAAAAAGAATTTGGGGAACTGTAAATGATCTGGGGCGCCTATTGCTAAGAGGCACAAGATAAAAGGAACTAAACAAATGGCCGCCATGGGATAATTTTAGCCAGAGTGTTTGGCAGCACGGCTCTCAGGAGGTCAGCGCCCAGGTCTGTGGCTGCAGAAATGCCCTGGAATGCTCCAGTACATTCAGGGAATAACTGGACACAGCAAGGCCAGAACTGACACTGTTTTAACAGCTGGAAAATTGAAAAGGTGTACAACCCTGAGGGCTGTGTTCTCAGTTCTTGGAACTTGCCCTAGGAACGGATCGTCATGCTCAATTTTTGCCTCTGATAAAGAGTGGACATGACCTCAGCAGCAGGACTCTGAGCACACCCATGACATGACTGTCCTGGTCATATTTGAAGGGTCAGGGAAGCTGGCTGAGGCCCAAAGCTGGCAATGAAGAAAAGTCTGAGTGGTTCTGACTGGGCCAGAGGCATTTGTGTCCATGGTTTTAAACTCGTTAAACTGTAACCCAAATTAAGAAACACATTTTACATCATGACCCAGTACACACACACACACACACACACACACACACACACACACACACACAAACAGAGTTGAGGGAAACATTTCAGGAAGGAGTATTTTCTATGTCCACAATGCATCCTGCTATTCATTATTTATTCTATTCTATTTCATTTTTTGTTCATACTGTTCATAACCCACTGAATTAAAAATCCACAGTTTCAAAAATACTGGTTGTAAAAGTCCAATCAAACCATCCTCTTTCTGAGCTAGTCTGTAATAAACTAGCCCTCCTTTTCGTGTCTGTGGAGTTAGAGAAGGTGTGTGAAGAGGGAAGCTGCCACTGTTGGACCCCAGGCAACGCTCTTGGAGCCCAGTTTCCTCATCATGTATGCTGGCTACATCTGCCCTGCCTCCCTCGTGGGAGTGGAGTGAGGATCCAGTGAGCCGTTCTGGGATGGTGCCAAGGACAGGAAGAGGGCCTCGCATATAAAAGTTGTTCAAGTTGAATGGCAGCTGGCCCTCAGATAACTCATCTTCAGGCCTTAAGCTGGAAAATTCCTCTCCCAGTGGGTGAATCAGAGGAGAGCTTCTAATTTTACGTCAGGTGCAGGAACCACCTGTGACCTTGACACTGACTCAGTTTGGTCATCATTTGTTTGCTTTTATGTGAATGTAATTGCCCACTAAACTACCATAAAATGGTTGAACAATAAATGCTCAGCAAACAAACAGCGTCTCACTGCAACCTCTGCAGCTGAGGGACGTTTGACCATGGGAGAGAAAGAGGTTTCTGAGAACTGGGAGAATTGCCTGATAACATTTGGTCAGGAAGAGACCTTTTTCTTACACAGAGTCTATAAAGAAGTTTAGGTCCATAAACCTGTGGCTCCTGGGGTCAGTGTGGCAGGCAGCTTGACAGAATCTTTTCAATACAAAGGACAAAGTTATCCCTGACATTCATACACACTTGTTCAAAAAGATATCGCTTGGAACTGGACAGAGGTGATGGTTGCACGACATTGTAAATGCACTACATGCCACCAACTCGTACACCTTAAAGTGGTTAAATTGTATCTTATGCAAATTTCATCTCGATTTTTTTTTTAAATAATAAAAAAAACCATATAGGAACACACACCACCAGAGCAATGAAAATGTGTGGGCTTCTTTTTTTGTTTTTTAAATTTATTTGTTATGGTTTTCTGGCCCTCTAGATAGTCAAAGCAGAAAGCTTTTAGGTTTTTAACTTTGAGCAAATGAAGATAGAAAGATGAATAACTTTTTGTAAGTAATGAAATAGCTGTTATACCAAAAAAAAAAAAAAAAAAAAAAAGGCCAGTTTGATAGGGCTCAGGAGCCAGGGCTGGGACCAGCTGTTGTTTCGTTGCCTCCTCTAAAAACTTCCTGCCTCCAGGCTTCTTGTTCCCTGAGAAAAATGCCACTTTAACTGGGCGTCCTTACATGCAGTTTCCCTAACTGATAACACTGTATGTGCAAAACTAATAACAAAATATGTATCATAGATTTATGATTTCCTTAAGTAAACTTTTTAGTGAATTGCACGCTATTCATTCCACAGTAGGATTCAGTCATTCCAACTCTTTCTTACACAACCTCAAGTTTTAAAAATCACTTTAGGTTTTGTTAAGGAGACCCAGTGCCCGAGCTCTGCAGACATCCCCGAAAGGGAACGCTCTCTATTTGATCATGTCTCCTCTTACCCATGTGGGCTATTGTACACAGTTTCATGCAGTAAGCATGGGAAGACCCTAGTCACGCACACAACTGAGCGCACTTCGTCATTGCTCAAGGGAAAGGGAGCTATCATATAACAGAATCAGGGCAGCCCTGCATAAAATTGTTAGGGGATGACAATGTGGATGGACCTAACTCCATTCTTATTTCATTATGCCGAGTGAAATAAGTCAGTCGCAGAAGGACAAATACTGCACAATGTCACTTATGTGAGGCATCTAAAATAACCAAACTCATAGAAGCAGAAAGTAGCATTGCGGTTGCCGGGGAGTGGGGGAAATGTGAAACAGGGCAGTCGTTGTTCGATGGATAAAAAGTCACAATTACACAAGACGATTAAATTCTAGATATCAGATGTACAACATAGTGCCTGTAGTTAACAATATGCTGCTGTGCACTTAAAAATTTGTTCAGAGGGTAGATCTCTTGCTAAGTGTTCTCACCACAAAAGAAAAAAAGGCAAGCAAAGGGGCACAAGGAAACTTTCGGAGGTGATGGATATGTTTGTCACCTTGACTGTGGCGATGATATCACAGGTAAGTACATTATGTCCAAACTCATCACATTGCGTACATTAAATACGTGCAGCTTTTTGTGTATCAATTATATCTCAATAAAACTGTAAAAAGAATGTAAAGCACTAGAGATATGAAAAAAGAAAAAGACCCTGTGCATAATCTAATACAGACATCATGTAAAAAAATGATTAAATATTAGTCATTCCAAAATGGGGGATGGTTCTTAGAGAAATGCATAGCCACACATATATTAAACATCTTCCAAAAATGCCCAATATATTTATGACTTAAAGAGCTCATACTTAGCTAGCCCATATAACGGGAGCTCTAAATAGAACAGGCACTCAACTCATGCTGGTTAATTGTCAAATTCCTCTGCAGAAGGGCAGCTCAGGCAGCAGGCACACGTCAACCCCATGCCTATGTCGGAGCTGATAACAATGCCCTGCTGGGTGTCTCTCGTCACCACGTCCTTCCCCACAGGTCAAGGACGGTTCTCACTTGATGGTTCGAGTCACATGGACATGCATTCCTCTTACAGTTCACAAATGCCAGATTTGCTCTACGGACACCACAGAAGGGTTTTGAATCGATAGAGGTCTTAATATAACCAGGAACCCTTGTCCTTAACTTCATTTTCCAACAGCCTGGGAAAAATGCTACAGCTGCAGGTACCCACAGCACCGCGGTCACTCTTTCACCTACTTACCTAAAAAGGGATAACTGGACCTTGGCCGGGGTTTATGGATCTAATCAAGAGAATGCCCTCTGTCCTTTGACGCCGTGTCTACTTCCCGACTTTAATGAAATGTCCTATGTAAATAAACAGGATGACCCTTTCCCCACATATGTTTCCTTTAATCAGAGATCACTGAAAAATTAAACACTCACGATGATTCGACAAAGTCGTTTGCGTGTGGTGTTCATTGTCCTCTTTTCATTTATGCTAAAAAGAAAGAAACCTTGATGGGATGGTCAGATCGCTTTTCCTGTTGTGACTCTACCGTATGCAGCGTGATGTCAGCGAGTGCTTAACAAATGTTAGGTAAATTATAAGCAGTAAAGCCAATCTGGAAATTTACAAAATTCAGCTGAGAATTGTTTTCTGTCATTTTTTTGCGAGAATATTATGGGAACACTATCAGGACTTGCCCAGGATGAATGTCTCCAACTTTATACCTTATCACTTGCTCTCACCCACTAACACTTCACCTTGAAATGAATCATCACAGCAAACCATCCAGTGAGAACAGGAGGAAGGTAAATTGCCTAACTGGGGCGTTTGTACAGACAGCCATGGGAGGGATGTAAAGAGATTCTACTGCCTTGGACGATGGTATTTTTCTGATCGCTAATTTTGTCTGACTACTATAGTTTATAAATTCAACTTCCTTTAAAGATCCATATTCACCCAATTCTCTGGCCTAGGAAACTAGAACTGAATTTCTAGCTCCCAGTGTGTATCCTGAATCTCGAGTCTTATTTCCTCTTGGGTTTGGTAAAGTAGAGAATGAAATAGAACCACAGAGAAAATATGCCCAGAAAAAAACTGATTAAACCTGTGGACAGTGGTAGGTAAAAATGGAAACATTTCACATTTGACCTTGAATCTTACATGCAGCTGTGGGAAATAAATATTAATTTCTCACTTTTTCCATTTATTTTCTTGTGCATTCATGCATGTACCAACCACCGATTGAGTGCCATGCTGGGGACAAAGAGGAAAATATGCCTTTGCCTTTAGAGATTTACAGCCTAACGGAAGAGAAAAAAAAAAACAAACAGAAATTACATAATAACCTGAACAGGTTCTTGGAAGGCTTCCTGGGAGAGATGATACTTGAGCTGACTGAGTCTTGAAGCATGAAAGTAGGTCCCCCAGTGGAAGAGCTAAATTAAGACAGTGATGGGGGGAATGGGGAGGGTGGACGCAGGAGAGATTAAGATGTAGAATCCACGGAACTTGACTATCTGCTATGGAGGTGGAGGAGAAGTCATTGCACCTGGGTTCCTGGCTTGTGGCGAAAGATGTCTGGTGGTGCCACTCACAGAAAGGGGAAATTCAGAAGCAGAGTCGATGGTTCTGTTTGAGATATCTTGGTCCGAGGTGTCTATTTAAGTGGATGTGTCTAGGAGTCAATATACCATATGGGTCTAGAGCTCAGGAAATAAGTACAAGCCAGAAACAAATGTAGAATATTGGAGTTACGCAAGTGGCAGCTGAACTCGTGGCTCTGGATGAGGGCTCCCAGGGGCAGCGAGATGAGCGCCAGGTGAGGACCCACCTCAGGAGGTGCCAGCGCAGAGGGCATGAGACAGAAAGCAGGGACAGGGCAGTGCCTCCAAACCCAACACGCAACATGCCAAAAGGACTGCCATAGATTGAATGTTTGTGTCCCCCCTGCCAGAGACTCATGTTGAATTCCTAATCCCCAGTGTGATGCCATTAGGAGGCGGGGCCTTGGGGAGGTGCTGTGGTTTAAATGTAGGCATCCTTCCAAAATTCACATGTAGGAGCCTAGCATCCAATGTAATGGTACTAACAGGTAGGGCCTTGGGGACATGATTAAGCCATGATTGCTCAGCACTCACAGTGGGATGAGTGCTCTTATACGAGAAGTTGAAGGGCGTGCCCTAGTCCCTTCAGCCCTTCCACCTTTTCCACCACGTGAGGACACAGCAAAAAGGCACCGACCTGGAAGCAGAGTGTGAGCCTATGCCAAACACAGAATCTGCCTGTGCCTTGATCTTGGACTTCCAGCCTCCAGCACTATGAGAAATAAATGTTGTCTAAGCCACCCAGTCTGTGGTAATTTGCTAGAGCAGCCTGACTGCTACAGCAAACTATGACTGACAAAAACAGGACAAGTAAGACAAACTTTGGAATGAAGAACATTACCTTTTCTTCTGAGAAATAAGTGAAGGATGAAAGGAGGATAAAGGGACGATTTGAAGAAGGAGAAAAAGGCAAATTACAGCATCAGAGGCACATTGGAGAGGAGATTGCCTAGGACAGTTCGTGGCGCGCAGCAGGTTAGGAGTTGAATGACAACATGTTTCCACGAAAGATGACGAAGCGCGGTAGAGACGAGACCCAGCTCTGGCATTTAACAAGCCGGGTGATCCCGTGCGCTGGTGAGCAGGTGACCTCTAAGCTTCCTTCTTCCTCCAGATTTGGGACTCCTTTCCCACTAATGCTATCCCTGCCCTCTCTCCTCTAGCTTTCTCAAAGCCAATTTGATCCTGCTGAGCCCCAGGGAAATGAATCCCACCAGCCACAGTGGTAGAGGGGACGAGGTCTACCACATGGGCTTACCACGTCTACCGGACCCTACACTCCTGGTGTCTTGGTTGTAATAGGAAGAGCCACCCGGCTCAGCAGAGCCACTGACACCCCCAGTTGGAACCCAGGGTGTCTGTGAGCGTAACTCATCGCTGGGGCAGGCCCCATGGCTGTTCATCTGCAAAGCTGCGGAGGGGCTGGCTTCAGACAGAGGGGCTTCGTTCCCACACTGCTCTCAGTGTTTCCTATCGCATCCCAAGCCAGTCCCAGATCTTTATCCTGCGTGTCGTGCCAGGTTCCAGCTCAACAGAGACCTTTTCAAACCAGACAGTGAAAGCAATTGACCTTATTTTGGAGAGCTCAGAGCTGTTCTGTTAAAAATTAAACCTCTTAACAGTTTTCTTTCATTTTGGCTATTTTTTTTTTTTTTTTGAGACAGAGTCTTACTCTGTTGCCTGGGCTAGAGTGCCATGGCATCAGCCTAGCTCACAGCAACCTCAAACTCCTGGCCTTAAGCAATCCTTCTGCCTCAGCCTCCCGAGCAGCTGGGACTATAGGCATGTGCCATCATGCCCGACTAATTTTTTCTATATATTTTTAGTTGTCCAGCTAATTTCTTTCTATTTTTAGTAGAGACAGGGGTCTCACTCTTGCTCAGGCTGGTCTTGAACTCCTGACCTTGAGCGATCCTCCCGCCTCGGTCTCCCAGAGTGCTAGGATTACAGGTGTGAGCCACCACGCCCAGCTTCATTTTGGCTATTAAAAGGCCCCAGGTCCAGCAGATCTGTTTGGAAGATTCAAATGATTTACTCACAATCCCACGAATCCACCTTGGATTTTTGACACCATCATTTCCCTCTTTCCTCCTTTAAATTGAAATTGAAGGCCCAGTCAATCTTCTCAACCTTTAGCAAGCCTCACCAAATGGTTTATTCACCAAGAAACCTGGACCGAGGACCAAGTCTGTTATGAGTGAGCGAATCTGACTCCACAAAAGGTTTTATTAATCCTATTGCTTCAGCAATTAATACCAACAATCAACCTATCTTGGTACATCTCTTGTATCATTTCACTTTATATATGTTTATATCTCATCTCCCAAATCTGGTGTTGATATCACATCTTGATGCTTCTCTTTAGCATCCGTGATCACAGTATTTTGTACATAATAGTTGGTCAATAATACTTGTTGTTTAATGGAGAATCTAGAATTTTGCCAAAGGGCTTTCTTCCCCTCAACTCCCTTCAGACTCATCCTGATTCTGTGCCTGTTTATCCTCCGACCTTAAACACTGCCCTCTAGGAAAACCTCTCCTCTCTAGAAAAACCCGGACCAATCAAGAGAAAACAGCAAGACTCAGGGACAGTAATTAAATGGAATTAAGGTTCCCTTGGAAAACATTCCAAATGACTGAAGAAACCATGGAGTAATGCTTCCAAACTGAAAAAGTTCTGAGGACAAATAACTACTTAGTACAGTCAACTGAATCATGGGGCACTATTAATTAGGAGGTGACCCTGACGTAAGTAGTTAGAGCTGACAGAGGCAGTAAAGCACAAAAGCTACTGTGGAATTTGGCCAAAAAGGTTATTCTTTCAAAGTTTTCCAGGGACTCAGCAGAAAACAACGTAAGATCATACAACTGTAAATGCTTGATACCAAGAATACAACCACTACCCCAAGCAAAATGTTACCTCAAGGAGGATTTTACAGAATAGCTTTGATGGACTTACACGTCTTTTCTTATGTGTTGCTTTTGTTACATACATCAGAATTAACCTCGGTAAGGGTCCAATTTTTCTGACTTCTGAACTAATCAGGTCTGATTGTCAAGAATCTAGTTAACTGATATACCTATTCATATTACTATTAAAATTTTAAAATTATACTACTCAGTTTAAAATGTAGTTCAGCAATTCTTGAGTCCATGGTGTGTGTGTATATATATATATATATATATATATTAGTATCTGTATGCTAAGTGTTTTATGTACTTTATGTTGTTTAATCCTTGTAACAACCCATGGGAGATAAAAAGTATGACGCCCATTTTGCAGACATGGAGATTGAGGCTCAGGAGATGGATTTATCAAGCGCCCTGATGATCATTCAACATCCCGTGTAACTTTGCTTATTGGGAAAGAATGCTCTGAGCAGTGAATACAAATTTCTCATCTATTCCATATTTTCCCCTGAACATAAATAAAATGGTATTCTGAATTTTTACGCATCAGACTCTCATGAGATTATTTGATCTGAGGAAGTTTCTGGAGCTAGATCACATCGGCCAGTTTACAAAGCAGGAAGCGGTGGCCCCTGCTCCAGCCCTGCCCCAACCTGTCCGTTCAGAGGGCAGCAGGCCCATTGGAGCCACTCACATACACACTGAACCTGGACGGCGCCTGGCAGCCTCGAGAGCACAGAATAGCAGTCTTTGAACGCCAGCAATGGCGTTAATTACTCCCATTCCTTTTCTTGGGTGATTCAGGATAACAAAATTCTGGAAATAGGCCTGGAATTAAGCTGAACAAGAAGGGCATCGGTCAGCCCAGCCCCGGGTGGACTTCTGGCACTGCTTTGAGTACCCCACTCTTTACTTCCTTTCCTTTACTGCTGACCACAAAAGCCATTTCCTCGACCTGTCATCTTCCTTTCCATCCTGTTCCTCATGTCCGAGTCAGAGCTCCAGCACCATCGATGCTGGTGCGTGCCCCTCCTCGATGCCTCTGCTGCCGTCACGTGTCCCCTCCCATGCGTCCCTCCATCAGGCCCCGTCATCTCCGGCCTGCCCTGCTGTAAGCCCTGTACCCACTGGCCTACTGCCTCGGGCCTGCCTGGATCACCTAACCTACCTCCACATCCGAGTGAAACGTCTTTTAAAAATGAGACTCTGTGCATCTCCCTCCCTCTGCAGTTCCCTGCTGCCTTCAAGTCCAAATCCAAGTGCCCTGGCGTGGCTCCCGAGGGCCTTCTGGGTCCAGCTCCTGCCTTTCCCTTCGGCCTCTGCCTCTCTTCCCTCCCACCACAGCACGCTGAGCTTCGGCGCTGGCCAAGCTGGAGCAGCTGCCACATGTGCAGGTGCTCACACCTCCCAGGCTTCGTGCTCTGAGCTCTCTGCCTGGGCCTCCCCCTACTCCTTTGTTCTGGTTAACAAAGATTGTGAAAACCACCCCAATCATTCCCCTCTAGAGACATCCAGGCCCTGTTACAAGGTGCCTCTGCAGCTTCTGTTGTCGAGAGATGGAGTCAATTATCATACCTCCGGATCTGGACTTGCCGGTGACTTGCTTGGACCAGTAGAATGTGCTGGGAGTGTGTGGTGTGGGTTCTGAGCCCGGAACAAACAAGTTCTGGGGCATTAATTGCCCATTGGTGAACCTTGACCAGGTGGAAATGGGAAACAAGGGAGCCAGATACATCCTCCCTCCTTTCTCTCTGGGTGGACTGCTCTGAGGTATCGTTCCTCTTTGCGACCTTCTGTGCGAATGGCGAGTGGCGTTATGTATCCCTGTCAAGCCAGCTGTGTCTCTTCACAGCTCGTTGCAGAGCAGTGGCCGGGGCAAATTGAGGCATTTTTCTCCATTTCACTTCTCTTTTTCTCTTACCCTCGAAGCTCCAGGCTTGCACCCTAAATCAAGTGTTCATGTCCTAACCTTTGCCTCAGATGCTGCTTTCTAGAAGACAAGGCCAGGGCAGCAGCCAATGTGCACAACGTCGCAGGCTTCTAATTCAGATGCTCTGGTACTCACTCGTCAGAAGCCAAGAATCCCCAGAAAGCATAGGTGTTAATTTCCTATTGCCACTTTTACACGTTGTTACAAACTTAGTAGCTTTAAACAGCACAAACTTACTCTCTTCCAGGTCTGGAGGTCGGAAGTCTGAAATCAGTGTCATTGAGCCAAAATCAAAGTGTCAGCGGGGCTGGTTCCTTCTGGGGGTTCTGAGAGGAGAAGTTGTTTCCTTGCTTTGTCAGCTTCTAGTGATGCCTCTATTCCTTGGCTGTGGTTCCTTCCTCCATCTTCAAAGTGCATCGCTCCAATCTCGGTTTCCATTGTCACCCTCTCCTCTGCTGTAGTCAAGCTTCCCTCTACCTCCATCTGATAAGGCCCCTGGTGGTGACATTTGGGGCTCACGAAGATAATCCAGGATAATCACCGCATCTCAAGATCCTTAACCTTGGCTAGGCCCAGTGGCTCACGCCTGTAATCCTAGCACTCTGGGAGGCCGACGTGGGAGGATGACTTGAGGTCAGGAGTTCCAGATCAGCCTGAGCAAGAGTGAAACCTTGTCTCTACTAAAAATAGAAAAAATTAGCCAGGTGTGGTGGCACTTGCCTATAATCTCAGCTCCTTGGGAGGCTGAGGCAGGAGGATTGCTTGAGCCCAGGAGTTTGAGGTTGCTGTGAGCTAGGCTGATGCCATGGCCCTCTAGCCAGGGAGACGGAACGAGACTCTGTCTCAAAAAAAAAAAAGAAAGAAAGATCCTTAACCTCATCTGCAAAGTGTCTTTTGCTTTACAAGTTAACATGCACAGGTTCCAGGAATTAAGACAGGGACATCTTTGGGGGCCATTATTCAGCCCCCCACAGCCCATACAGACCTTTTATACCCATACATTCACCCCCAAGTGTGACAAACCAGTCACCTCTCAAGAGTTCTCAGCAATAAGTTTCTACCACGGTATCAGGTCCTTATGTAAAAATGAAAGGCCAGGCTCACAACATAATTCATATTAATTGGACAAACATTCTATCCTATCTTCTCATTGTTTAAACAAATGAAGCTTTCGAGTGTTCAATTGTCTCTGGTCATCCCAACATGAAATAGAGACTTGGCAATTACCTAGAGAATTTGCTCAATTTCGATGTCAGATGCCCTGATTTTATCTGCTAAACTGTTTATTTTACACAATTTCTTCTTCCCTTTGTGCTGGCTGGCCCCAGATGGCTCTGAAGCAATAACTTTCTATGACTTCTAATTATTATAGAAATCAGAGTTCCATATAGTCAATTGATATCATACTTAATCTCTTTTATGACCTGATTTTGTGACTTACAGGAAATTCACTTGGAACCCAGAAAGAAATTGAATGCATACCAGCAGATTACCCAGTTGTCTAGGTCTCATTTCCTCAATGCTTTATTCTCATAAGATCTTATTTTTGATTTAAACTAATTTAAATATGTAGAACAGGAACAAATTGTTAACAATAGCCTAGTTTTAAGGCATTGATTTGGTCGTTTTGTAAAAAACATATATATTCTTCCAGACAGATGATGTGTTTGTTCTTTCCTTTGGTCGATATATATTTATTAATTTTATTGGGATGCCAGTGTCTTAGTCCATTTGTGTTGCTTTAAAGGAATACCTGAGACTGGATAATTTACAAAGAAAAAGGGTTTATTTGGCTCACAATTCTGCTGGCTGGACGATTGGGCATCTGGCGAAATTCTCAGGCTGCTTCCACTCACAGCGCAAGGTGAGGGGGAGCTCGTGTGTACAGAGATGACATGGCAAGAGAAGAGGCAAGGAGGGGAGGTGCCAGGCTCTTTTTAACAACCAGCTCTTGAGGGAACTAATAGAGCGAGAACTCACTCGCTATCATGAAAACAGTACCAAGCCATTCATGAGGGATCTGCCTCCCTGACCAAAACGCCTCCCACTAAGCCCCACCTCTAACAATGCAGATCAAATTTCAATATGAGAGTTAGAGGGGCCAAACATCCGAACTATAGCAGCCAGGTATTTACTAGTCACGGCTCATGAAACAATAAACGAATCAAAGTCCTTTCCCTCTTGGACTTTACACTCTGCTTAGGAGAAAGATCATGAACAAATGTACAAGTAAATAATGTCACGTGAAACACGTTATAAAGAAAAGTAAAGCAGGGTAAAGAAAAGGAGAATGACAGGGATGGCGCCATGTTGGCTGGGGTGGCGCCATGTTGGCTGGGGTGGCCAGGGAAAGGGATGTCTGAGAGGAAACTGCGTGAAATGAGAGCATAAGCTTGTACACCTCTGGGATAAGAACAGAGGGAACAATACATCTAAGAATTGAGGCGTGGGCACCAGGAAACAGGATAGTCCTGAGGCAAGTGTGGATGGGTTGTTTGGGGAGCTGCAAGGAGGCCAGTGTGGCTAGAACTGGAATGATGGGAGACGAGGCCAGATGAGCCAGGAGAAGCTCGTGTGGCATTTTCACTCCCTAGCCTGATACCACCCTATGCCCTCTTGGTTTAAAATTATTTTTGTGTGCCCAGATTTCTTTTCTCACATGCCACAGGTTCAACAGCAGAAATCGTGTAGGGATTATGGTTGGTAACTGGTCACTGTATTGTTGGGACAAGCTTCAGATGGACCCACTATTATCCTGTATCTCACCACTTTGCTATCTCTGTGCCCTGCAGTTATGTGGATGTGCGTCACCTTGGCCCCGCTGTGCAGAAACGTGGGCTCCTTTGGGCAGGGCCACATTTGCTCACATGTGCACCTCCATCACCTGACACCAGGCCTGCCCATGCTCAGCCTCCATAAAATTTGTGGACTAGAATGTGAAATGGCATACACAACTTCTCCCAGCTGCATGTCTCCATGACCCCAATGGCAGTGCAGAAGGGGAATGTTTGCAGTTTTGGTGGGTCTTGTGGTTTGAGGGCACTGCAGAGCACACTTCTCTTCAGAAGATGCTTCCAGCAGCCCCTACCATAGGTGGTTCTGAAGGTCCAGTTCTTAGTGAGTCCATCAGATTTCAGTCTGAAATGTCAGCTCTTGGCACTCTCATGGCCAAAGAATGACCAGAGGCACCAAAGTTAGGCAAGCACGAAAATGAGGTTTATTGAGGAGAGAAAGATGGGATTATAGAGCAAGATACAGGTTTACCGAGCATGATACATACGCTACAGATGACGACTGGACCCACTGTCATGGCAAAGGGAGAGCAAAGGAAGGGCACAAAAAGAGGGGTTGTTCATGGTCTGCGTCTTGTTTTATGGTGTCCCAATAGGGACTTCCCCGTGGTTCAAACATCACCATAGAACCACCTTGACTGGACATTTGGGGAGCTGCATGACCTGAGTCTTACTGTGCATGTGGGTTCTAGGTCACTTTCCGGACTTTATGGTACCCATGCAGCTTGTCCCGTGGGCTACAGAGTCCTCTGTGTTCTTTTGCAGCTGGCACGCCAAGTTCTGGTTGGCAGTTGAGTAGAAAGATCAAGGTAGAATCAGTCATATGGGGACTTCCCTGGTTGACAGTTTAGGTAAATAGTGAGGGATTCCGGGTCTCCTAGGGACAAAAGTGGGTGCTGTTGCCCATATCTTGGTCCTGTCCCACCCTAACTCTCCATACCTGGGGAGGAGGGAATACGCTATGAATCTGCCAATCAGAACTTGGCGGGCCAGCAAATCGATGAGATGCACCGAAAATGGCAACACCTGCAGCCAGCATTGGTCAACAGAAAGAGCCCAATTCTTCTCCCTGACAATGCCCAACTGCACGTCACACAACCAACACTTCAAAAGTTGAATGAATTGGGCTATGAAGTTTTGCCTCATCCGCCATATTCACTTGACCTCACACCAACTGACTACCACTTCTTCAAGCATCTCAACAACTTTTTGCAGGGGAAATGCTTCCACAATCAACAGGATGTAGAAAATGCTTTCCAAGAGTTCGTGGAATACTGAAACATGGATTTTTATGCTACAGGAATAAACAAATTTATTTCTCGTTGGCAAAAATGTGTTGATTGTAATGGTTCCAATTTTGATTAATAAAGATGTGTTTGAGCCTAGTTATAATGACTTAAAATTCACAGTCCAAAACCACAATTACTTTTGTACCAACCTTAATAGTCCCAGCTACTCAGGAGGCTGAGGCATGAGGATTGCTTGAACCCAGGAGTTTGGGGTTGCAGTGAGCTATGATATGATGTTGCCACTGCACTCTAGCCCAGGCAACAGAGCAAGACCCTGTCTCAAAAAAGAAAAAACAAAACCCAATGGCATCAATTATTACTGCTACCTTTGTTCCTCTTTCATTACAAGTCTGATCTGTTGAATAAGGCCCTTGTAAGAGCCAAAGGAAAACTTCCCCTTGACCCTCTAAAAGTTCACTGAAAAATAAAATCACAAAAGCCAGATTAATAAAAGAAAGGCATACAAATTTATTTGCATGCAGGGGGGGAAATCAGAGTGATTACCTGCAGTGAGGTACAGATTGTTACATACCCTTCATCTTAGGAGAAAGGGAGGTGGGAAAGTATGGAGGATTTTAGAGAGATAACAGATTATTTTTTAGGAGAATCCAATGGGCCTGAAGAACATACAATGGCCTGGGACAAAGACTGTTGGGCCTGCAGACAATAGTTTGTTATAAAAGTCTGTCTAGTTATGTTGATAGACTTCAGTCTTTCTTTCTGCTATGTGAGTTGAGTTAATGAAAACTCAGGGAAGGGACCAGAGGTAATTTTCTTCTTCATTGGTGGGCCTGGACTTTAGGCAAACAGGGGAACATCAGAGAACAACCTCATCCTGTGCTTTGGGAGAGAGAATTAAGAGACAGGAATTGGGGGAGTCAGAGAGATCTTGAGGCTTCTTCTTCAGCTCAGCATGTTAGAGCACCATATTTTGAGGTATCAGTTTCTGAGCCCCAACAGCAGTAATAATGACTCCAAAATGAGAGTGCAGGAATCACAGATTTTTCAAGACAGCCACCGCTCTCTTCCTCTAGAGGACAAGAACAAGGCCCAAAGAGATTCACCACCAAGCCTTTCCAAAGCAACGGCGCGTGCTGGTGAGATCACTGGCCCACAGCTTTGTGCTAGCCAGCTGTGTGGCCTTGGGTGAGACTCTCAACCTCTCTGAACTGTTTCCCCATTTGAGAAACATGGTGGGTTCACTAGATGCTCTTCTAATTAGAAACCTCCTGCATCTCCTCCTGTTCTTGCCTGCCTCGTACACAAAAAAACAAATGAACTCAAGACAGGCAGAGGCAGAGATAGCCCCAAGTTTCAGAACCAAATATCGTTTTCAGTTCCCAAATGACTGGATTGGACTGGGAGACCCACCAGAGGTCCCAGATCCCCTACTCTGCCTTTGATTCACAGCAGACAATAGCTTTGAACACTGTAAGCTTTACACCCGGATGTCCTTTCATCCTCAAAGTAACTTTACAAGGTAGGCATTATAGCTCCGCCTTTGTTAACTCCATTTTACGAGAGGGTGGGAAGTACACAGAAAGGTCACGCAGGTAAAAAGGTACAGGGTTGGAAGCAGAAAACAGGTTTATCTCCCCCTCACTCCCTCGACTCCCGTATGGGCCTTGGGGAGTTCCCCCCAATAGGCCCCCAAACCTCTTGATCAAAATCAGCGGGGAATGTCTTCAAAAGAGGGTCCAGGGTCTGCCCAATTCCTACTGAACCAGAAATCTTAGGGGGTGCGGCCAGAAATCTGTCTTTTTCAAAAGCTCTCCTGGTTCCAATGACACTCAGCGGGAACTTGGAAACCACTGCATTTTACCGGGCTCTGAAGCCACCCAGCAGTTGGAAAGCGTCCCCGGAATGTGCTAATACTCCGCACTATCGTCATTGACAGCGTCATTCTACGTCCCCGCCCGGCCCGCCGGCAGCGGCGTCTCGGCAGCGCCCTCTGCCGGAAACGCGGTGAAACTGTAGCTGCGAACAGCCCCCTCCGCAGAGGAGTGTGGGGGCGTCCAGCCGCGCACCCCAACCCCTTAAATGGAACGCTGTTCCCCACCAGGACGTGGAGGCGAGTACTAAGTACCCACGGACCGAGAAAATGCACGGTGATCAAATTCTACTAATGCGTGAGCAAATGAACTAAGTACATACTAGCAAAACCCTTGGGGAATTTAAAAAGGTGGGTACAAACGTGGTTTATTCAGTGGTTTGGGCACCACTAGGTAGAGGGTTGCTTCCCTAGGACTTTATACTCCTTCATATATATACTCATTCATTTTTTTTCAACAAGTGTTTATTGAATGCCTAGTAAATACCAAACACTCTTCTAGCAATGAACCAAAACAAAAAATTCTCCCCTCTTGAAGTTTATAGTCTAGTGAAGGGGACGGGTGTTAAACAGATAAACATCTACTTACAATCGGGGGCCAGTGCTATAAAGGGAAAGCAGGGTTTGAGAGCTGTACTTAGGCAGGGTGGTCAAGGATGGCCTCTCTCTGGAGCTCACGAGATCGGAAGCGAGGTACCGGCCGCAGAGCAGGGACTCCCCAGGCTTCCCGAGTCCTCCCTCACTGGAGGCTTGGAGGGAGCCCCGTAGTTGGGGCTCCTGAATGGGGGGCGAGGTGCTGAGGTGGGGATAAGGAGGCGCCCATATTCCCACTGCCGTCTTAAGAAGTAGATGGTGGTCTCATTCTTTGAATTTTATAAATGAGACACAGCGAGATTAAGTGCTTGCCCAAAGGTGTGTACATAGCCGGTAGCAAAACTAGGATTTAAACCCAGGCAGTCAGCAGCCGGGCGCATACTCGTCCCTTTGTCCCTTCGTCCACTCCTCTCGTTGCCTTCTAGGCGCTGCTAAGAGCTTGAGTTTTATTCTAAGTACAGTGAGATCTCTGTAAGCTTTTAAGCAGGGGCGCTGCCTGCTCCTTATGTTCTATCAAGATGGTGCTTGATGGATAACAGATTCTCGGGGGCAAGAGTACGACAGGACGGCAGGCGAGTGCAGCTGTCCAGGCAACAGGGGATGGTGTCTGGGACGAGGGTGGTAGCAATCGAGATGGGAGAGAGTGGAACGGTTGAAACCAGGACAGGACTGGTGACAGGTTGGTAGAGGAGGGGTGGGAGGGGAGGCTGTCGGAGATGGCACTCGCACAGGAGACTGGGTTCTGGTGGGGCCATCCTCTGAGACGGAGCGGGAGCAAGTTTAGGAGAGGGAGGAGAATTCATCTTTGCACACAGTTCTGTGAGATGCTGGTGATACGTTTAAGTGAAAAACCAAGCGGGATGTTGGATAAATCCTCAGTGTCTCAAACTTAAGGCATATGAACGTGAACTCTTCATTCATGTTATTGTGAAATTCAGAGACATCTAGGCTAGAAACGGAAATGCATTACTTTTAGCATTACGGTGCTATTTAAGTCATAGATATGGGTGATACTGTCTAGGGAGAACATGGAAACAGAGAAGAGTTTCGAGGACCAAGGAGTTCCAAGGAACTCCAACATTTGGAGATTGGATCTAGGAAGAGAAGGAGAGAAAGAGCGAGTGAAGGGAGAGAGTGCCAGTGCCTTAGGAGAGCCAATAAGGAAGGAAGGAATCCCAGGAAAAAAGCAGCCTAGGACTGTGCTCATATTGTGCCCTGAAAAAGAGACACCTCATTCCTATTTTCTTACACGTGGGAAGAATTGGCCCAGGCTCACAGAGTTTCGGTGTCAAAAGTCTAGGCTAGCGTACGGGGGTCCACATGCTTGTCTAAGTCTATTACTCTATGCTAGGCACACCCAGAAAGGGAAAGGGACGTCTCAGCACTTTCCCCTTATCTCTAGGGACACACGGATGCGTGGACAGGTGAGTCAGCTGAGGTGCAGATGCCCACAAACCTTTGAGAGAGGGATTGCACTCTGAGGATGGGCGGGTGGGGCTCAGGCACTATTAGTCATATTCTCATTGTCATTTCCTGCGGTGGTTTTCTTTTTTTAATCTCTCATTGCCATTGCCCTGATTTTACTCATTTCTCCTTCTACCCTGTTATCTTCCCCCCAGAACGCATTAGGACCTTAGCAATCATTTCGCTCCCATAATCCCATGATAATAAAAATGTCATCATCAATTAATATGCTGGCTTAAATTTTTTTCTTTCACGTCCCTTTTGGATGCTTGAGTATTGCTGCCACAAGTGTGTAAAAGGATTTGGTCTCCATGGTAAGGAGAGAGGAAATGTCAATCATTACTCTAGTGTGCAGCAACAGGGAGGCACAACTCCGCAGAAAGGTCCCCAGCTTCTAGCCTGACAGGCCAGAAATACAGGTAGCTTAGTCACTGGGGAAGGTCTACCATTTTTTAAAAAACTGTCATTTTCCTAATTATAAAAGTAAATTTTCTTGTAGAATTGGACTTCTCCAACTTTAATGAGCTTATGAGTCACCCGGGGATCTTGTTACAGTGCAGCTTCTGATTCGGGAGGTGTGCGGGGGCAGGAGACGCTGCCTTTCTAACGAGGTGATGCTGCGATTACTGGTGAATGAACCACACTTACAATGTTAAGGATTTAGCAAACAAACAAAAAATAACTAGGATTATAAAAGCCAACTGTGCATTTGTCCCCTCGAATGGAACATTCTGCTTCTCACTCCTCTGTCCACGCTGAATCCGCTCAGGACTCCTGGCCTCTTCTCCAACATCCCCTGAGGATGTGGAGTCACTGCGGAGGCCGGAGGCTGTTTGGACTGAGTGGGTACAGGGTGGGGAGAGGGTGGCCAGGGAAGGAGAAATTCAGACAGGAGTCTAGTCCTGCTGCTGCTCGAGATAACCGAGGTTTCGCCTTCTCACGTGAGGTGAGTCAGACCTCTGTAGGTCTGTAGGTTCAGGAGGAGAATCAGTGCAGGACAAGAGCCCCGAGTGGGTGAGAAGCTGAGCAAAAAGGAGGGCTGGACCAGACCCAGGGCTTCATTCCCCCAGCGCTGAGCCCAAGCCTGGAGGATGATAATCCAAGGGATGCCCTTCTTCCTCGCCCCCGAAAGCTCTCAGTGCTCTCCCTGGAAGTTCAAAGGCAAAGCCCTGAGCTTGGGTCTAGGGTGAGCGGTCTTGGTGCCTGGGACTTTTCACCCTAGGATGCATCCACCCTCCCTTATCTACTGAACCATCTCCCGCCCCAACCACCACCACCATGGCCTTGTCACAAAAACAACACACCTTACAGAAGAGTCATGTGGAAAGATTAGGATGAAAAATGTAATATTGACATACAGAATAGAAGAAACAGAGTAAGTTGATACAGCCAATGAAAGAATTAGTGAAAGTGAAATCAATTAGAGAAATTCTTATAGAAAGGAAGGAAAAGATAAAGACATTAAAAATATAAAAGAAAGGTAAGAATCACAGAGGACTGAGATAGAAGTGTTAACAACCAGGTAATAGGAGTCAGAAAGAAGGGAAAAACATGGAGAGAAGGTGATATTTAAAGACAGAGTGGAGATTAATTTCCCAGAATTAAAGAGAGATGAAAAACCTCAGACTGAGAGGACTGAGGCCAAGGGGCAGAGACAAGGCAAAACTGACACCTATGTATGTTATTGTGAATTCAAGAATAGCAAAGATAACCAGGCACAGTGGCTCATGCCTGTAATCCCAGCACTTTGGGAGGCTGAGGCAGGAGGATCGCTTGGGGCCAGGAGTTTGAGACCAGCCTGAGCAACATGACGAGATCCTCTACAAAAAAATAGAAAAATTATCCAGGTGTGCTGATGTGAGCCTATAGTCCCAGTACTCAGGAGGCTGAGGCAGGAGGATCGCTTGAGCTCAGGAGTTCAAGGCTACAGAGAGCTATGACCCAGCCACCGTACTCCAGCCTGGGTGACAGAGCAAGACTCTATCTCAAAAAAAAAAAAAAAAAAAAAAATCAAAGACAAAGAGAAATTCCTAAAAGTTTTCAGAGAGAAAAAACAGACCACTGACAAAAACACCCCCTGCCCCTGCAGCCCACCGAGTGAACGTATGGGAGGTCCTTACACAGGCCGGGGTAGGGAGAGGAAAGAGAAGGCAGGTGGGAGGGCTCAGGGGGTCCAGGGGATCCCTGTGTGCTGGCACCATGAGCAGACCCCAGAACGCAGCAGAGGAAGTGCTACATCCTCATAAACCAAGGCCACCACTGTTAGTTATTCCTAACATCAACCCGAAAGGGGTTAGTGCTTATCTTACCTTTTTTTTGACTTGTCACTGACTTGAAGCTCCATCGCTCATCCTTTTGAAGCCAGGCAGTGCCCACATGGAAATGCCCTGGACGTGGGCAGCCGGCTGCTCAGACAAGGGCCTCATCAGTGGGGACCGGGAGCTGGATCTCAGCTTTGTGGCTTGGCACACTGGGAGAGAATGGTGCTCTGCGCGACTGGCACGGGTGGGGATGGGCATGCCACCTCCAAGAGCCCCCTTCTGCTGGCGGCCAGGTGCACCTTTGCCCTCCACTTACCCCCAGCCACTAGCCTTTGCTGACTGGGGTGGGGACGGGAAGGATGGAAAGTGGACACTGACCCAAGTGAGGCTGTTAGGGTAGGTAGAAAAGTGAGGCAGGAGCAGAGAAAGTACGAAACGGGCCGTGTAAGCAAACAGGATGCCGAGTAAGAAAACACACTACGAGATAAGGGTAACTACAAGCGTCACAGAATGTTAGCGTAAGAGAAGTGAGATGTGAACAGAGAAAATATGAAAGCAAGAAGGCAAACTAATGGGATGCTGAGTAGAGAACATACTGTAACGATAATGAGATAAAGGGTAACCACACCTATCACAAGAAACGCAACAGAGACGGCACAGGACACATTATACATTACAGTCCCCCCCGCCCATGGGCTTTGGACACCACGACACATCTGGGCTTAACCATATAAGCTGGAAACCCCCCAACCCTGCCTGACAACAGGAAGGAGACAACATCCCCATTGGTCAAAAAAGAAAAAAAGAGAAAAGACAACATCTCAAAGGAGGAGAGGCCAGACAAGAGAAAAAGAGATGACACAGAGACCCCAGTGCCACTGTCCACTGGGACGTGTCACCACTCCTACCCCTTTTGCAGTGCACTCTCGCTTTCTGATTAGAAACCCAAAGAGACCCCAGTGCCACAGTCTGCTCGGACGCGTGCCTGCTCTTAACCCCTTTAAGAGTGAACTTGTGCTTTAATAAACTTTGCTGCTTGCTGCTTTGAAACCGTCTCTTGCTTTCATTCTTCGATCGTGAGAAGACAAGAACTGAGCAGTTTAACAGCTGGTAACAAGGTGAGTTTCCCCCTCCTGGGATGCTGGAAATTCAGTTACTGGACTGCTTTGAGCTGGGCTGAACGCTAGAAATGGGACCAAGATGGCGCCAGGGCAAATCAAAACATAAGACTGAGCCATTGACCAGAAAGGAGAGAGGAGCAGAGGTGCAGAGGGGCAAGTATAAGGGAAGGGTTCCTCCAGCACCGGGAGAGACGGGCGCATCTGCAGTTTCCGACTCTCTGCTTCACTCACTTCTTAGGAAAGAGATGTCCTGATTGTGCGATTGTGCGCTGTGTGCCAGGCACCATTCCAGGCTCTGAAATGTAGTGTGGAACCAGGCGGCCAGGACCTCTGCCCTCTTGGAGCTCACCTTCTGGTGGAGGCAGAAAAGAGATAAACACAGAAGCGAACCTACCAGATCATGGCAGCCTGTGACAGCAGGGGTCGGGAGCAGCCACTGCAGAGGAGGCGTGGTCAGGGCAGCCTCTCTGGAGGGGGAGCACTTGGGCTGAGAGCTGAGGCATGAGACCAAGCCTGCAGCAGCGGGTTGCAGACAGAAGGGCTGCAGTGGATTATGGAGGAGCAGAAGTGAGAACTGGGAGAGTCGTTAGTGACTACAGAGGTCCAGGAGAGCAACGGTGCCTCCGATCAGAATGGAGCAGTGGGGATGGAGAGAAGAAAGTAGATTTTAAACATATGCTGACATGTATTTAATCAGCATGGTCTGTTGAGGGTCAGGGTCGAGACATGATAATGTAACCGGCTCTGAGAACAATTTTCAATGACCCCTACCTATGCATATTTTTATAATCCTCTCCCTTAACTAACTACTTGATATTTTTGAATCGTTTCCCAGAAATGCTGGAATTTCTGCAAGTCAAAGAAGTTGAGATTCCGAAGGTCCCTGGACAAGTTTTCTGGGGCCGGGGGACTCACAATCCCTCAGTAACCTGCCCCACCAAGTTTGTTAATTTCTCCGTGTTAATTTCAAGACAGCCTGCCCCGGTGCACATAACTCTTTGCTAGTTGGGGAGATGGTTTTAAGGCCGCTTCTCCCATTCTCCTGACAAAACGTCTTTCATGTTGAAATTTCCTTTCTTCCTTGGGAATCCTCATTGTCTCAGCAATTGGTTATTCTCTGCCTGCAGAGCAACTGGACCTAGGCTAGAAACCCCCTTGCAGTTTCAATAACAATAAAAGATTTTTTGTCTTTTCTGGTAAGTCCTTTTTGGTATAAAGATGGTGTCTTTCTGGATTGAATACTCTTGGTTTCTACATAATTTACATTCTGTCTGTGAGACATGTCTTTTCTGCTTTGCATGCCTAGCTTAATATTTTGTTTGATCTGTATGCCTAGGTTAAAATTTTTTGTGAACACTCTTATCTTTCTTTTGATTTGGTTTGACTCTTTTCCCTTGCTTGTTTCTGCAAATCTTCCGAGAGCGAAAATAAACATTCTGGATAGTGGACATAGGATGGCCAATTAAAAGCCACTAGGACAGCTGCCATCATCTTAAAACACCTTTCTAAACTCCTGACTTTCCTTGACAGGCTTTATAGGATTTTCTTTGCTCTCAAGAGATTAATAAGGAATGGAATGGGATTTTCAAACATTAAGGCATGCCAGGTTCTCTGGGACTCCAGCCAGCTACGTATTATGGCCTATTCCTGTGCATATTTTTAAACTGCTGGGCAAAATCACATCAAGGAAAATTCAGAGCTCAAATGGTCATTATTCAAAATACCTGCAACTATAGAATTAACATGTAGAGTCTTCTAAGTTCTCTCTCTCTATTTTTTTTTTCCAGCCTACTTTGAATCTGTTGACTTTTCTACCGATGTTGAGATAAAACTTAGTTTATGGCATTCCAGTCAAGATTAAAAAAAAAAAAAGAAGGCCGGGCGTGGTGGCTCTTGCCTGTAATCCTAGCACGCTGGGAGGCCAAGGCGGGAGGATCACTTGAGGTCAGGAGTTCGAGATCAGCCTGAGTAAGAGTGAGACCCTGTCTCTACTAAAAATAGAAAAATTAGCTGGGTGCGGTGGCGTGCGCCTGTAATCCCAGCCATTCTACTCAGGAGGCTGAGGCAGGAGAATTGCTTGAGCCAGGAGTTTGAGGTTGCTGTGAGCTAGGCTGACACCAGGGCACTCTAGCCCAGGTGACAGAGTGAGACTCCATCTCAAAAAAAAAAAAAAAAAAAAGAAGTCTTAAAGGACTTTCAAATTAATGGCCTGACGAATTATAATAGCTCCATGGAAACCATCAATCTAGATAACTTTTAGAAATATAAATTTATGTTTACCTAACAATTGCATACAATGATAAAACACTTAATTGAAAAATGAATAATCTTAAAGAAAAGAACTAGATAAGTATTTATAAGAATTAGGCTCTCAGATCAAAAATTATTGCTCAGAGCAATAATATAAGGTATCTTTGTCTAGCATAAAAATAATTGCTTTTTCTGCCACACAGAGACCAAAAGGAAAAAGCTGAGGGGGGAAAAAAAAAAGAGATTGCTAAAATTCTTCCCCACCCACATTTGCTAATCAAGCAAACCAGACCAGCAAACAAAAGATAGATTTCTTAACTAATTTGAGACTACTCGGGAGATTTTGTTTGCCTTATAAAATCCAGCCAATCCTAGCCAAAATGTAAACATTAAAAATTTAACCCCAAATTAATTTGAAACTGAAAAAAAATGTGAAAGAAGCTTTTTAAAATCAAACTTCCACAGAAACTAGCTTACGCAAAATTTTGGTCCACAGACTTAATTAGATTACTTATCAGGGCAAATACAGTTTAGCCGTGGGAACAGGTTCCAATTTTGTCTGAGTTAACGATTTGGACACATCTGTCTTTTATAAAGTGGTGAGTTTGTATTAATACCTCATGACTAAAATTCTAAAAGGAAAGCTATAAGATCTTTGTGTGTGTATGTGTTTAGATGTGTTTATGCATATGTACATGTATTGTTATGTATTGTTTTTTCAAATGTTAATCTCATTCATCTACTTATTTTTATTTATTTTTATTTTTTTAGAGGCAGGATCTCGCTCTGTTGCCCAGACTGGAGTGCAGTGGCCCAATCATAGCTCACGATAACCTCGAATTCGTGGGCTCTAGTGATCCTCCTGCCTCAGCCTCCCGAGTAGCTGGGACTTAGCTAATTTTTCTATTTTTTGTAGAGACAGGAGTCTCACTATGTTGCCTAGGCTGGTCTCAAACTCTTGTCCTCAAGCGATCCTCCTGCCTCCCAGCTCCCCAAAGTGCTGAGATTACAGGCATGAGCCACCGCACCCAGCCTGTTTGTGTACCTTTTTGACAAGTAAGACTAAGTTAATACTATTGGTTTAATGAAAACATTTTTATCTTCTGATTTATCAGCAAAATACCCATATGTTTAACTTTAAGATTCTTACTTAGGTGAGCACCTGATATTCACAAACTATAAAAATAGTTAATAAGAAAATAACTTCAAATGATGACTAGCTTTGTGTAAAATCTCAGTTCTCATAAGTAATCTAGGCGAACTGTTAAAAATAAATAAATTAGGTAAATGTAAATGGGGTAAAATTCTATAAATGAACTTTCATGTAATTTGAAATCTTAAAGTTATGTTAAATTAAATAATAGATACTCATTAAATGTTTGGGTCATTTCCAAAGAAACTTTTAAAATTATATTATAGGGAAACATGTTTCCAAAAATTATAAATTGGTTCTCATCTATAAAATACTGATATGTGGCAGACAACCCAAGATTTCTTGCTTCCTAAGTTTTCACTAAAATTTAAGATTACCAAAAATTAAAAATTCTAATAATATATATGTATTTCTATATATAAAATGTGCCCCCCAAAAGTAAGATGTGAGGGGTTTTTTATTTTGTTTTTTTTTTAGAGACAGTGTCTCACTCTGTCACCCAGGCTGGAGTGCAGTGGCGCAATCATAGCTCACGGTAACCTCAAACTCCCGGGCTCAAGTGATTCTCCTGCCTCAACCTCCCAAGCAGCTGGAACTACAGGTGTGTGCCATCACACCTGGCTAATTTTAAAAATTTATTGTAGAGACAGGGTCTCTCTATGTTGCTGAGGCTGGTCTCTAACTCCTGGCCTCAAGCTATCCTCCCACCTCAGCCTCCCAAAGTGCTGGGAGGTGTGAGACACCATGCCTGGCCTGTAAATTGTATTTTTGATGAGAATAAAATTATAAGAAAGGCATAAAAATGTGCTCTTTATTTTAAAAATGTATCTAATTCAAAGATTATTTAAAGGTTGTTTCAAGCTGCCAGGTATGGTGGTACACATGTGTAATCCCAGCAACTCAGGAGGCTGAGGTGAGAGGACAGCTTGAGTCCAGGAGTTCAAGGAGTTCAAGACCAGCCTGAGCAACATAGTGAGACCCCCAATTTCAAAAAAAAATTAAAATTAAAATTAACAAACAAAAAAAGATTGTTTCAAAATATGGAACAAGATAGAAAGGAACCAGTAAGTAGGACAGAGAAAAATGTGAAGAAAGTTATGGATATGTATTTTTGGTAAGGAAGGTTAAAAATAAAAATAATAATTTTGTATTAAAAAAAATCTTGTATAGTAAATATTTGTCCTAAAGTAAAATGAATGTTTATTTAAGAAAGAAGAAGTATGGGACAAAGCAGAATGTCCAAGTGTGTGCTCAGTTACCTGAGGAAGTTACTAATATTACAAGGTTCATGAAAAGAGAACTTATGAAAGGAATATTGCATGTGATTAAATTGGCTATAGTTAGAAGGCGATTATTTATAAGTCTTTCTAAAGATTAGACTTTGATATTAAAAACACACTAATACAAAACCAGAAAACTTTGGCCCCCTCTGTTAGAACAAAGTTTTCTTAAAGTATTGAGTTTTTTCTTAGTAAAATTGCAAGAGGCTTTGATTTTTAATTCTGAAATCGATTTCTTTAACAGCCATCTTCTAAACTACAAACAGTTGCTATTTCTTCCTGAGATCCAATTAATTTCCCTAGTTTCAGGTTGGAAATGTTGTCTTTTTCATTCAGAATGGTAATTTCATTTCTTGAGGTCAATTTTTTTTCTTTTTGAATCTTCCCAGATTTATATCTGAGAAGTTCAACTTTTACTGTACCTACCTGCATGTGATAAAGGTCGTGTATCATTGCCTTCTGTTCTTTCTCCCCTTGGAAAGGTACATCTTTTTACTTGGCTTGGGTGATAACTCTTTCCTTCGACATTTTTATCAACTCCCGTGACTTCTTTTTCTCCAATTCTAACTCTGCTGTAATGGCCTGCAAAATTTTGATCTTGAAGGTCTAGAAAAGCAATGTTTTACTCTAGTATAACATGATCCTGCGCTCTTGGCTTTTCTTGATATGTTTGAATTATTCCAAGTAACCAGGAAATTTCCCATGCTTTTACTAAGAGCCAGGTATGCCCCTGCTCAAGTACTAGTTTTCTTGTTTACATTCCTCCATAATATAGTGTATACTAGTGACCCTCAACACAATCTTCCTGTGTCTGATTAAATTCAAGTCCCTTTTCATGAGGTTTGATTTCTACGTTATTAAAATGAGTTTCCCATAAGAAGCAGCAATCACACGGCAGGAGGTTTCTCTTTACCTTTTTCAAAATTGGTCTGAAAAAAAAAGATTTTTTTTTGTTTTATCAAGATAATTCCTGGATTGTCTTTATTAGGTTTTTGATTACTTAGGAAAATTGAGTTTTAAAATAGTTAAAGTTTTTGTATCCATGTAACTTTCTGTATTGCTTTTGAAATCTTGAGTATCACTGTGGTCAAGTGAATAACCATTATTTAACACTGAACTCTCATTCTGTTTTGATCAAGTGTTTTGGACCTTTTGAAATATTTGGCTGGTTTGCCCCAAATCGAAATCTTAAACTAAGTCTTGTTGGCCTAAAATTAACTTTGAGATTTTCCAGTTGGATCAAAGAATGTATTTCTCATCTTGCAGAGATATTAAATGTTTAGACTTATTTGGTAAATTGTATGTGATTAAATTGGCTATAGTTAGAAGGTGATTAATTATGAGTCTTTCTAAAGATTAGAAAGGGAGGCATTGTCAAATGATACGTAATACTAGATCTTCTTTCAGTTATATTTATGGGTATGTTATTGATAAAAATGTTTTAAGAATTAAATAAATTCATAAAAATGTAATATATCAGTCATAATTTCGATTATGTTAAATCTTTTCTAAAGTTATATTTGTATGGATATATTGTTAATGTGAGTATTCTAAAGATTATATAAAATTTATAAAAGTCTGATAGTCCTGATGTGATGCTGTCAGCCCTGATTCTGGGGGTTATCTTAAAATGCTACATGTAATAGAAATAACTAGATTTCTTGTCAATTGGGAACTTCCATCAGATTTTAACCATGGTTATTTAAAGTTTTTGTCATCCACAGTTACTGTTTTGAATTCTTCTCTAAAAACATTTGAAATCGTCTATAGTCCAAAATTCCTTTTCATGGAAGAGACTTTAACAAGTGCTCTTTAATATAGATTTCTGATAACTTTAAAATCAATGGACAAAATAAAAATTTCCACAACTCTAATAAAGAAACTGATAGCTTCAGAAAACTACAAATCAAGATCAGGCAAAATAAAAATTAATTCTATTACATGAAATTAAGTAATTGATGAAGATAATGTTTTTGTGACTTTTATTTAAAACATTGTTGGCTCTTTACTTAAATGTTTTATTTTCCAGATTTAAGGAATTTTTCTCTCATAAGCTATATATAGTTTAAAACAATTTGGTAAAGTATGCTTTTGCGAACAAAGATGGAAGCATTTTTTTTTTGTCCCTACTTGATTTCTCCAAAATTCAGAAACTGTGAGTATTCTTATTTTCATTTACATAAGTTCAATAAAAATCCATTCTCTCTTAATAAGCGGAATATAATTGGAAATATCGGTTATATTACCAAGGCTTTGACTGAAATGTCATATTTAAGAATGTACATAAAATGCTTGGCTTCAAGAATTCCCAGCCTGGACACTTTTCACAAGATGGTGCCAAAGTGAGGAAGGAAGTTCCTGCCCCTCCCAAAGCCAGAGCCAAAGCAAAGGCTTTGAAAGCCAAGAAGGTAGGGCTGAAAGGCAGCCACGGTCTCCAAAAAAGATTGGCATGTCACCCACCTTCCGGTGGCCCAAAACACTCCGGCTCCAGGGCAGTCCAAATATCCTCAGAATAGCACCCCCAGGAAAAACAGGCTTGACCACTACGCCATCAAGTTGCCCTTGACCACTGCATCTGCCATGAAAAAGATAGAAGACAACAACACACTGGCGTCCACTGTGGATGTCAAAGCCAACACACACCAGATCAAACAGGCTACGAAGAAGCTCCATGACATTGACGTGGCCAAGGTCAACACCCTGATCAGGCCTGATGGGGAAAAAAGGCTTATGTTTGTCTGGCTCCCGGTTACAATGCTTTGGATGTTGCCAACAAAATTGGAATCATCTAAACTGAGTCCAGCTGGCTAATTCTAAATATATATCTTTTCACCATTAAAAACAAAAAAAGAATTCCCAGGCTTACAGTGAATGAGTATAAAATTGTCACTTCCTGGCAGGCCCAAGAAACTTAAGACTGTAAGTATTAATAAAATCTAAAGTCTGTCTTCATTCATTTTAAGAACTGAATCTGAAAAGTACCAGGCAGGGAAAGTAAGGGGAGAAGTAAGATACGTCCATCTGTTCATCGGTCAAAAATACGTGGCTGCTTTGCAGAGTAACACACAGAGTGTTCTGCTCCCGCCGTGGTCCAGAGCCTGGCACGACATCAAGCCTGTGTGCCCACAGTCATCAGCGTGGCCTCCCAGAGGAGCACACTGTTCTTTGCTACAACGTGACTTGGAGCTCTGTCTTTAAACTCCAGTAGACCGTGATGGCCCAAGAGATGGTCACCTTACTTGCTCTCTATTGCGAACAACCATCATTCTCATGAAGATATGTGCTTTTGGCAAATGTGTTAAGGCAAGAATTCTTAACCTCGAATTCATGGATGAGTATCAGATAGTCTATAAACAATACTGTGTGCAAAATTTTGTGGAAATATGCATTTTTTCTGGGGGAGAAGGTCTATAGCTTTTATCAGATTCTCAAAGTGGTATAGAATTCCAAAAAAACAAGAACAATGAAGGGAATCTATTCCAGAACTGCGTCTCACTGGGCTCAGTGCATTGAACATCAGTCATTTCTAACTGAGCTATCATAGGAACTGTGCTTTGGATTCTCCTTTATGCCCGAGCTTAATGTAGCCTCTATTCCCAATGAGAAGCACAGCATTTTAGGAATGGCCATCCTTGGCCATTAATTCAGGCCATGTACCATGTTTTTAAAGCACCCAGGTTAAGCACTGCTCACCCAGCCCTAAGGACCCAAACACTCAACAATACACCAAAGCAGAGATCCTCTACAGATTGCCCCTGGTGACTTGAGTTAGGGCCCCGGAGCTTTAAGTCAGGGAATTTTGATAACAGGGTATGGTATAGGTATCAGTGGTAGAAAAAACTAAATGAGATCTCTGAGAAATTAAAATTATGAGTCCCATAAACCAACGAGCAAAAAAAATGTTTGTTTGATATACTCCCTAATGAGTGGCCATACTGGTGTGTGTGTGTGTGTGTGTGTGTGTGTGAGTGTGAGTGTAAGTCCGTAAGAAGGATTCTAGGAAGATGGCAATAGGCGGGGATGGAGTTGTTTTTTAGTCTTGCTGAATCCCCAAATAAAAATAGACAGCACAACTATACCAAAACCTACAGATACTTACAACAAAATTAGGAAATAAGGTATTTCCATGATGACCAAAATACAAGCAGATAAAAGCAAACCCCTACAAGGCACCAGGCCACATGGGATTAGCATCAGAGCAGGAAAAGGCAGAGGGTGACAACGGGGTGCCTAAGACCTGAGAAAGAACAGGAAAACTCAAATAAGCAACGGGTATTCACTGGAAAGCTCAGAAACTGGAAGAGGTTTGTACACTCCCAGAGTGAGGGACTGCAAGAGGTCTGCAGCAGGATTGAGTAGGCTAGAGCAGCCTAGCTCCTGGGAACTCCAGAAATTAGGGACATTCCGTGTTTTCTTAAGTTTTTGGTAAGAAAGAAAAAAAAAGAAAGAAATTAGGGACAAAAGAAATAGAAGGTCAAGATAAAAGCGGGGGAGGGAAGCAGAGCCAGGAAACCCCAGATCGGAAGCTGCCATGTATTTGAACCCCGCACAAAAATAATGGAAGAGGGACCCCTGTGTTGTTAGGAAACCTGCCCAAGAACACACCTCATTCTGAAGGGTCAGGAAAATGAACTTTCACACAACAAGGAACAACAGTAAAGCACTGAGGGCAAGTCCAGTATGTTCAATGTAATTTGATGATATCGAAGATGTAAAAATTTGAAAAAAGGGGCAGGGGAAGCCAGACATTGCAGGCCTCTGGATGAAAGAATTCAACTCTACCTATGGTCCTTCCAGAGGGACTGAACTTGAGTCTCGTCAAGCCTCTGAATGTAGCAGGAAATCTTTGCAAGAAATACAGAGAACAGAGGCACATGAACCACACCAATCCAGGCCCTGAGAATAACTGGACAGGTCAAATGATCTGGATCCTTTCACACTGTGGCCCCCACCCCCTTGGCTGTGGACCAGCACCGGTCCCTGGCCTGTTAGGAGCGGGCCGCATAGCAGGAGGTGAGCTGCTGGCAGTGAGCGAAGCTTCATCTGTATTTACAGCTGCTCCCCATCACTCGCATCACCGCATAAACTCCGCCTCCTGTCAGAGCAGCGGCAGCATTAGTTGCAGGAAAACAAGCACGGGGCTGCCACTGATTCTGCGTTATGGTGAGTTGTGTAATTATTTCATTATATATTACGATGTAATAATAATAGAAATAAAATGCGCAATAAATGTAATGTGCTTGAATCACCCTGAAACCATCCCCTCCATCCCTACCCCCTCATCTGTGGAAAAATTGTCTTCCATGAAACTTCTCCCTCATGCCAAAAAGGTTGGGGACCACTGTTCTAACACATGAATTAGAGAAAAAGAAGGGAATAGACAAAACCTGTAGATTAAAGTAAACTTAGAAAACCCATTAATTTTTTTAAATAGATAAGACCAAACTATGATGTCTAAGGATACCATGTGACTGCTAAAGCTATAAAAAAAAGTAAGAAAGCAATCACTATCAAACCAGAGGAGTGATTACTTGAAAGAAAAGGAGAGGTTCAGATAGGATAGAATTAATTCATTGCGAGGTACAAAATGGTGATATTCTATCATTTCTCTCTTTTTAATTTACCGATTAGAACCCTTGGTTAAAAGACACTGTCTCACATCTATATTGGGCTACGCAAGGTAAGGTTCATATGGAAAGACAAGATAAACGCTTGAGCGTAATCATATGAGGCAGCTTTTGGGTGGCTCAAAACCCTGCTATTGCATGTCCTGGGACGTGATTACGAGGGTGTTTGCAGGGCAGTGAGATTAGTACACATGGAGGCAGGAGGAGAGGGAAAGGCGAGACCCAAGCAAAAGAAGAAAAGAAATTCTCTGCTACCACACAAAAGCACATATGATCAATAACCTTTATGCATTTGCCTGAAATTCATTGTGTGGGTCTATGTTTATAGAAATAAATAAATAAAATAAAAATGGAGAGTAGCTGCCCATCTACATAGGTGGATTTAGCTATGCGCCTACTTAAAGGCAGACGAGCATATAAAATAACTTCTCAAAGGCCCATCCAGGAGCAAAGAGGGGGCTTCTGGGATGCTGGTGATAATCTGTTCAGACGTCTGTGCGCTGGCCGCGCGAGTTCAGTTTGTAAAACATTACTGGGTTGTATACTTACAATACGTGCACTTTTCTGTATGTATATTGTACTTTAATTTTTAAAACTTTAAAAAAAATTAAAAGTCCCTTCTACCCCTTAAGAGTCTACTTTAGGGACATGCCCAATACTTGTTAATATTTAGGTTGTTAGAATTAAAGAATGCATACCAACATGTAGAACTGGAACTGCAGTCCTCTCCACCCTTTAATTATCCATGAGATGAAATGAGACCTGACTCATAGCTTGCTTGTCCCTCACTGGAGGAGGGACGTGCCTGTGGTGACTATACCACCAGGGCCCTGGCCTGGGAGTGACTTAGCAGCACCCACAGGCTGTCCTCCACACAGGGCCCAGGGACAGTCACCGCTGGGGGCTCCTGAGTCTGATCCCAGTGAATGGATCCAAGATGGCACACTCTGAGAAGAACTGGAAGAAGAAGGAGCGGGCAGAGTGACAGCAGTGTCAACAAAATTGGACCTACCTCATGCCTGTCATAATAATGATCTTGGAGCTATGGTCTCCAATATTCCTACAAAGCATAAATCACCCGACTTTTGATTTACCTAATGGGAATAAAAACCGATTTTCCTTTAAAATTTTTGATCCTATTAACTCTTGAGATTCTAGATTCACCTAATGGGATTTGCCGTATCTACCGTCCTTGATTTCTAAAGCCCAAGAAGGCTACTGGGAAAGGAAGTGATAATTCTTAGTCCCTGAGAATATCGGCATGGACATTTGAGTTCCTTGGCCAGAAAGTGCTTCAGAAATACCAGGTCTCTCGAAACTTCTCTCTTAGTCAAACACATACCTTGTAAGAAAATGATGGATGTCTCTTAGCTGTGACAAATCGTCTTCTGCTTTTTGGGATTATGAAGTGTTCTTCTACCACAAGATCTAAGACACAATGTTCTGGAAAACCATTCTATTGAAAGAGTGAATAGTATTGGCAACTTAAAGGGAGAAAGGTATGAAAATGCACAGAACTTAAGGCACCTCAGGGTTTGTTGCTTTGCAAGTTAGTTTTCAGAGGCACCTTTCAAATGATATGGGCTCTTTTCTGTATTATATATTGTTCACTAAAACAACACAGTGGGCCCGGCGTGATGGCTCACACCTGTAATCCCAGTAATTTGGGAGGCCAAAGCGGAAGGATCACTTGAGGCCAGGAGTTTGAGACCAGTCTGGGCAACATAGCAAGACCTTGTCTCTATAAAAAATTTTAAAATAATTATCCAGGCATGGTGATGCATGCCTGTAGTACTAGCTTTTTTTTCTCTTAGGGACAGGGTCTCACTCTGTTGTCTAGGCTGGAGTACAGTGTCCCAATCATAGCTCACCACAGCCTCCAACTCCTGGGCTAAAGCGGTCCTCCCACCTCAGTCTCTTGAGTAGCTGGAACTACAAGCACGTGCCATCATGCCTAGCTAATTTCTTTATATTTTGTAGGGACGGGGTCTCACTATGTTGCCCAGGATAGTCTCCAGCTCCTGGCCTCAAGTGACCCTCCTGCCTCGGCCTCCCAAAGTGCTGAGATTATAGGCATGAGCCACCTCACCCAGCCTTCAGAGTCTTTAAAGAAATGAACTAATGTTTTGATTGACTTTTGTCTGGGTTAGGTGCTGTCAGCAGTGCTATGATACTCCCCTAGCATAAGGCTTGTCACACTATGCTGTCATTTCCATGTTCGATCTCACATCTCTTCCACTTTTCCTTCAGGGCAAGGACTCTGTCTTGTTCAGGTTGTACATGAGCCTGGCACACAGTGAGTGCTGCATATGTGTTTCCTGAATGAATTAATAAAAAATTAATACTACTCAATTCTTATCAAAAGCTCTGGTGCTAGTAGAAAAAATTTCCTTTTGAGAAAGAACTGCCTATAGGAAAATATTTTAATAAGCCACTTCGTAATAAAAGTAAGAAGCCTTGAAGGCGAAAAAAAGAGCTGGTTATGCTGCCTCTGTGTGACAAAACAAGAGGGATTTGTCTTTTTATTTTTTCTTCCTACTAATGGGGAAGATGGGGAGTGGGGCTGAGAAAGGAGAGAGAGAGAGAGAGAATAGCCGGTGAGCTGGTCAGAGTCGGCAGACTGTGAGAAGCCATGGAGGGACTGATGACACCCAGAACAGAGACACCCAGAGTTCAATCTGAAGTTGCTGTGATGTAATCCACTCTCTTCCTTCCCATGTGTCATCAGCGACTATGAGAATATAAACATCAGCAGAGATCTTGGAGAGGGTTTTGGATTTCCTCAGAGGGTATGTGTCACCCTTCTCTGTATTTCATGGGGCAGGAGGCCCCACCAGAAATCAGTGGTACCAACAGAATACTTGCAGTAGATTGCTGGAAGAATATTCTGTTAATATTCTGTTCATTCCAGATCACAATTTTTTTTTTCTTTTTTGCGGGGGACAGAGTCTTGCTCTGGCATGACCGCAGTGGTGTGATCATAGCTCATTGCAGTCTCAAACTCCTGGGCTCAAGTGATCCTCCTGCCTCAGCCTCCCAAGTAGCTGGGACTACAGCTGCAGTTTTTCTACTTTTTGTAGAGACAGAGTCTTGCTCTTGCTCAGGCTGGTCTTGAACTCCTGAGCTTAAGCGATCCTCCCACTTGGGCCTCCCAAAGAGTTGCTCCATGAATTAATACTAAATGTGTTTGCAGGCAGGATTCCTCTTAGGAGTTTTGCAGAGCTTTGCCCTGAAGGAATATGTGAACATGTTGGTTTGCATCTCAAATGCTGTTACACTCAGAAGGGCGTCTCTGAAAGACAGTAGCGGCTGTATCCCCACAAGGCGCTGCATTTCTCAGACCTAAAGGTTTGGATTTGCTTTGTAAAGCAAAGTGAATCTGTTAAAAACTACAGGCTGAGAGCTGACAATGGAGTGCCCCCGCCCCACTGAACAGACAGCTGCCTGAATGGCTAGAAGGAAAGCTCTTGTTTGAACACTCTAGACTACCTGTCTCCATTCACAATAACCTAATAAATATGAAGCCAACATATCTCTGTTTAACCCCTCTGTTAAGTGATAAACTTACCTTAAAACTTAAAAGTTAATCTTTGAAAGATTTTATAACCATTTGCTCACGTAGATAGAATTAGTTAAAGAATCTGTAAAAGCTTTTTGAAAATCTGTTAACCTGAGAGGAACTACCTGCTGTTATGTAAATCTGTTACCCCTGGCAATTATTCACTATGCCCTATAAGTTACCATGTAAGACCTCATTCAGGGCTTTTTGAGACCCAAGGAGAAGGTCTAGGCCCCCTGAGATCCCACTTTGCCTATAATCTTCATAAACTTATAAAACTATATCTTTGTCTCTGTGTATTCTTTCAGTTCTTTTATTTTCCATTTTTCTCTATTATTTTCTTATCCCTTGCAACTCTACCAAAGGGACCCGGTTTTTTGCGGGGAGCTTAGCTACCTCCCCGCACCAAAGTGCTAGGATTACAGGCGTGAGCCACTGCACCCAGCCAATAAAACAATTTTAACTTTGGATCAATTGAGACCTCAGAAAGCTGTGAGGCAGGACCCTTTGCTTTGCCCTACTGGTAAAATTATTTTTACTGAATTAAATTTGCAAGTTAGGCCTGTGTTAAAGGAAGCTATCAGAAACAAGCCCTGTGAAGCTCATTACTAAATTTACTGTAGTGGTTTTGTTGAGACTAAATCACATAATGCGGGCCCATGGGAGAAATGCTTTGTGTGTCCCATTGGACACTAAAAAAGGTTTTTTTAAAAATAAAATGATTTTTTTTCCAAAAATGATGGTGAATTTTATAACTAATTATATCCCCTCCCCCCCTTTGCTTGGGTTGCTAAAGCTCCCAACCAAATCTGGAGCCCCCCTCTAACGAATGTGCAGGACTTGATGACACCCAGTTTTGCATCATCCCTACCCCTGGCTTTGTCTTATGGTCTTATTTGTGTTTTCAGTTTGCACCAACTGCCTCCTTAATTTTTGAAGGAGATCGTGCTACTAAGAACTCTAAAGGCTGCTACTAACAATTTTTCAAGCAAGGCAAAGCAGAATGAAAAGAAATGAATATTCTCTCCAAATTGTCTTATCTCTAATTCCCACTCCAGTGTGCTCTTCACTTGAAAACGGGGAAAGTAAAAGATAAATTATCTTCCTCCTGCAGAGTGTTGGCAAGCATTCTCCCATCTCCTCTTCACTACTCCCTAATAAGTGCTTGCTGCCATTTTTAGCGAAACAATTTACAGCTCAATTTTTTGGATCAAAATTGAGCTAGTTCACACATACACACACATGCACACACTGTGAGCTTATTAAGTGATCAGAAAGCCCCACCAGGCAACTTAGACATGGACCTCTCTTAGCTCTTCTCAGGTATATATTCTTTTTATTTCTTTAGTGCATTTCCTCATAAACTGTTTATATATAATATAAATACTTCTCTATACTTTGTTTGCATTATTATGTTTGGTGTCTATGAGAAGAAGAATGTTTTAGAAATTAAATGTGAAAACATCATTGGGGTGAGTATCAAAGCACTGTTGTTAGGGCTGTAGTTCCCCGTGACCCCTTGCTCTACCCCAGCCCCGCTGCTCCCAGAGGGAGCCGCTGTTACCTGCTGCGTAGGCTTCTGGTAATAGACTCTCGTGCTTGCTTTTGAAAATGTATGCATATATCTGTAGCAATACATTGGTTTTATTATGTGTGTCTGTGTGTTAAACAGAGGAACGCTGTACATGCCGTGTGGTTCTACAACTTGCTTTTTGGCTTGACAATGTGTCATACAGCACTTTTTCTGCTCCAAGAGAAGAACTCTTTTCTAGGTTAACTTACCCAAACAGCATCTTCTGGCCACGAGTGGCTGTTCTCCCACCTTTATTTTTCAGTCAATGGCACTGCAAAAAATTAAGTTGCAGGTCATAAACCTGATTACACAAGCATGAGGACCTCAGAGGGCTGCTGTGCTGGAATACGCTGTTAGGCCGATAGTGGTTACTATTATTAGGCTTGGTCTGCAGTTCATTCATTTAACAAATCATTTACTGACTGCCCACTAGGCACTGTTCCAGGCACTATGGTTACATCTGTGAGCAAAAAAGGCAGTCTCTACTTCCATGGCACTTACGTTGCCTTGAGGGGAGACAGACAATAAAGTAAGTAAAAGAAATAGTATGTTTGTTAATGATAAGTGCTACAAAGAAAACCGGGGAGAAAAGAAGAACAGGGATTTCCAAGAGGAGGCCAGGGATTGCAATTTTAAACACAGTCATCACAGATGACCTGTGGAGAAAGTGACAACTCGAGCCAAGCATGCCTTTTATTTCTACAGACAGTGTCTTCTTTGTCACAGGGAGAGAAAAGAGTTAACTGAGGTATTTTTAGCAATTGCTTTCTCCCCTCAGCTCCTCCACAGTTGCTCACCCTCCAACAACTTGACTTTCTGAACAGTTTCCTTCTAATAGGAGGTCAGGGTGGTGCTCACCTGTAGTCCCAGTTACTCAGGAGGCAGAGGTAGGAGGATGGCTTGAGCCCAGGAGTTTTAGGTTACAGTAACTATGACTACAGTCCCCAACCCCCTGGGACTGTTAGGATCTGGACAAGCAAGCAAAGCTTCATCTATATTTACAGCCCCTTCCCATTACTCGCATCACCGCATAGACTCCACCTCCTGTCAGATCAGTGGCAGCATTAGATTCTCATAGGAGCACGAACCCTACTGTACGCTGCTCATGTGAGGGATCTAGGTTGCATGCTCCTTATGAAAATCTAATGCCTGATTATCTGAGGCGGTGATGCTAGCGCTGGGGAGTGCCTGCAAATACAGATTATCATTAGCAGAGAGGTTTGACAGCACAATAAATGTAATGCACTTGAATCATCCTAAAACCATCCCCGTGCCTCGGTCCCTGGAAAAATTGTCTTCCATGAAAGTGGTCCCTGGTGCCCAAAAGGTCGGAGACCACTGAGCTACGATGACACCATTGCACTCTACCCAGGGTGATAGAGCAAGACTCTAAAAAAAAAAAAAAAAAAAAAAATTCAAAGCAAAAATGAGAAAAATAATGACAATGCAATGAATTTTTCACAGAATTAAATTTATTAATACTTGATTTAGAGGATTACACATTATTTATAAATTATGTCCTTTCATTCTTGAAATGTCAACAGTAGACCACAGTTGTGGTTGTAGATTTAATGGGCTTTGTTGGCAAAAGAAAAATTGGCAAACTCATATCAGGACCCAAATTTTTTAGGAACTATTATTGGTGCATAAAATCCCAAAGTCAGGAAAGCACTCCACTATAATATTTTTATTTAATTAGAAAGGTAACACATACACATGTTAAGATTCAAAGAGTACCAGTAGTCATAAAATTAAAAATCTTTCTAACCCATTTCTCCACATTAACGCCAATCACAATTCTCATAGTAACCGCTACTAATAATTTTGAAACTTCTGAAACATTTTTATGCATATACAAATATATATTTTTTTCCTAAAATGGATACTGATACAACCTATACTGCTCTGTATCTTGCTTTGTCCTCATAACAAAATGTAATTATCTCCAGGCTCTTTATTTCAGAATTCTAAATTTTCTTTGATATTCTAAAATTGCATGGAAATCCTACTATGAGCTAAATTTCATAATTGTTACGGAAAGAGGTAGGCAGGTGGGCAGAATGTACCAGGAAAGGAGAGGTCACATAAAAAAGAGGAGTAAACCCATCAACAAGTTAGTAATCTAGAAGGAAGAATAAATAAGTATATAAGTAACTCTAATATTTATTTATTCATTCATTTATACAGTTTTTATACTATAATACGTACATATCCAATAGGTATGTGAGGCAAGATGGAGAAACGGAGTCAAAGTTAGCCTCTAATAAGTGGCCATTACATTTTTTTCTGACTCAATTCTTTTGTCTTTCTCTTCTGACATACCACAGAATACATTATAGAAGTGCTAATATAGCTGTGATCAAGATTGTTCATTCTTCCAACTTCCTATTAATTTTCCTCTCTCTCATAGAGTAACAGAACTCTGATTTTAGCTGGGCACATAGCCACCCAGAATAAAGAATATATTTCCTAGCCCCCCTTGGAGCTAAAGGCTCTGTGATCAGACACTGGTAATAAGATATAAGAAGTGATATGTGCGACTTGTAGGTCGTGCCCTTAAAAGGAAGGAGTCCCTCTGTATCCCTTTCCCATTGGCTGAAATATGGTTATGGGTGATGTGGTTACTTGAGTAGGTGTGAGTGTTGGGGGTGGGAGATGGTTGGACCTGTGGGTGAGGAGAAAGAAGGATAAAGTAGACTTCACCTTTATCTGTAATATTTTTTCATTCATTTATTTAAAAAAAACTTGAAGCAAATATGAAAAATGTTAGAAGTTAGTCACTGTGATTGGTAGATACCTGATTTTTTTTTTTTTTATTCTTTGGATGTCTCTATTTTCCAATATTTTAAAATTTATAACTTAAAACGAATTATAGTATATTCATCTGTTGGAATGTTTATAATAATTTAAAATAGGGCCAGGGATAGTGGCTCACACCTATAATCCCAGTACTTTGGGAAGGCCAAGATGGGAGAATCATTTGAGGCCAGGAGTTCAAGACAAGACTGGGCAACACTGTGAGACCCTGTCTCTACCAAAAACAAAAAAACAAAAAAAATATGGTGGTACACACCTGTAGTCTCAGCTACTCAGGAGACTGAGGCATGACGATTGCTTGAGCCCAGGAGTCTGAGGCTGCAGTGAGCTGATTATATCACTGCACTCCACCCTTGGTGACAGAATAAGACCCTGTCTCTAAAATAAATAAATACATAAAAAAGAAAATAGCATTTTAGAAGAATAGTTAATGATATCGGAAAATATTCATAATAAACAAAACAATACTTGAACAGTTTTCTGACAGGCCTAAGAAAAATTAAGAACTAGGAAGCTTTGTTATGGAGGATAGTCTGAGGGAAAAAAATACGGAAAAAAAATAATATAAAGGAAAAAGAACTAGGAAGCTGGTTGATTAGACTAATAATCATTTAATAGCCATATTCTTAAAATCTAGTCTAGAAGGATTATCTAGCTACTCTTTTTTCCAAAAACAGTCTCAATCAAGAGAAGATCATCAAATTGACTTGCTCATAGACCTCTTACTTTAGAGCAAGAATGAAACAAAACTATTAGGATGATAGATGCTTAAAAGCCATCTGATGGAGAAGTTGCTTTAATATCAGTATGATCCCCCCTCTTTTATTAAAAATCTACAAAGAGATTGAGGCCGGGCCTGGTGGCTCACGCCTGTAATCCTAGCACTCTGGGAGGCCAGGTGGGAGGATGCCTTGAGCCCAGGACTTTGAGGTTGCAGTGAGGTAAGATGATGACACTGCACTCTAGCCCAGATGACAGAGTAAGACTGTGTCAAAAATAAATAAATAAATAGATAAAATAAGATAAATAATAAATAGATAAAATTGTTACAGGGGAATGACCTGAAAAAGGGTAAAAATGTTTTCTGTCTCTTTAAAACTTCCCCCACCGTTTTTGGGAATCAGAACTTGCATCCCTGCCTCAGGCCCATGGTCAGGACGGGTAGGGGAGTGTCCTTTGTTCTTTTTTTTTTTGAGACAGAGTCTCACTCTGTTGCCTGGGCTAGAGTGCCGTGGTGTCAGCCCAGCTCACAGCAACCTGGGCTCAAGCAATCCTGCCTCAGCCTCCCGAGTAGCTGGGACTACAGGCATGCGCCACCATGCCCGGCTAATTTTTTCTATATATTTTTAGTTGTCCGATTAATTTCTTTCTATTTTTAGTAGAGACGGGGTCTCGCTCTTGCTCAGGCTGGTTTCAAACTCCTGAACTCAAACAATCCGCCTGTCTCGGCCTCCCAGAGTGCTAGGATTACAGTCGTGTGAGCCACCTCACTGGCCTGTCCTTTGTTCTTTGTAGCACAGGAGATGGCTTAAGGGAATTGTCCAGCTGAGGGAGATTTTCTTAGCCAAGACGGGATGAATCAGAACCATCAACAATAGTTGAACAGCAATAGTCTGAAGCTGAACACCGGCCCTTTAAAAGCTCTGTATTTCTGCTCAGAAGCGGGACAATGGTACTTTAAGATGCAAGTCTGCCAACCTCCTCATTTGCTGGCAAATTAATAAATTTCTCTTTGCTTCTCTTCGAGCCACTTGTCATGGTTCTTCTGATGCAGCCTCAGTGACAAAATAAAACTAGAGATTGAGAGAGACTATTAAAATGTCAGTACTAGTCACCTGTTGTTTCTTCTGTGGTTTATAAATGCCCCATAATATATATTATTATTTTTATAATTAGGAAAAAATTTGATTTTTCAAAGTTAAAAGAAGTATCACCTTAGATTCTAATGATTATTTCACATTTGTCAAAGACACTAATGGAAGCTATATTCCTTGTGCTGCTTGATTTCCCTTATGAGAAAGGGAACCTGGATTCCCAGGCAGGCCTCAATGTGGCTAGGAAGTTGCCAGGCACACTAGCTGCACCTGGGTGTCCCCTGTTGGGCATAAACAATCTCACAGAACATCAACATCAGACAAGGTCAAGCTGTGACCACGATGGATCAAAAAAAAAAAAAAAAAAAAAAAACAATACCCTTCCCTAAGCATGTTTGAACATAGGCAAAAATGTGAACCTTGTTCAAATGAGCTAGAACCAAAAATAAGCGTTCACCAAATACTGGAGGCATTTTTTAAAAAAATCATTTGCTGAAATTGAACAGCTGATGCTGCCAGGCAATATATTTGAAGAGAAAATTTGCCTAACTCAATGTATTTCAAAACTTTTGACCTAGATCCACAGGAAGAAATATAGTTGGGATCTAGCACATACATACATATATAAATCTAAAACAAAAGTTTATGAATTTTTTCCTTTTGCGGTAGGGTCTTGCTCTGTTGCCCACGCTAGAGTGCAGTGGCATCATCACAGCTCACTGCAACCTCAAACTCCTGGGCTCGAGTGATCCTCCTGCCTCAGCCCTCCCAAGTGCTACAATTACAGGCATGAGTAACCATACCCAGCCTAGATCTTTCATTTTCAGAGCCTGCAATAGACAGCTCTCAATTTATTTATTAATTTATTTATTTTTCTAACCCTCGGTTTACTTTTTTTCTTTTAATTTTACCTTACACTTTGCTTTTTATTTATTTATTTATTTTTTTGACTGCAGGAAAATGCAGAAGCTAACCCTCAGTTTAAAAAGCACTGTGAGCCGGGTGTGGTGGCTCACGCCTGTAATCCTAGCACTCCGGGAGGCCAAGGCAGGAGGATCATTTGAGCTCAGGAGTTCCAACACCAGCCTGAGCAAGAGCTAGACCCCGTCTCTACTAAAAATAGAAAGAAATTAGCTGGACAACTAAAAACATATAGAAAAAATTAGGTGGGCATGGTGGTGAGCATCTGTAGTCCCAGCTACCTGGGAGGCTGAGGCAGGAGGATCGCTTGAGCCCAGGAGTTTGAGGTTGCTGTGAGCTAGGCTGACGCCACGGCACTCTAGCCCAGGCAACGGAGTGAGACTCTGTCCCAAAAAATAAATAAATAAATAAAAAGCACTGTGATACTGGATCTTGTACATACGCTAAATCTAATTAATTGAGATGGGATTACATTTAATCTAATTAAGTAAATAAAGAAAATTTAATTTATTCATTCAAGAACAATTGAGTCAGGTGCTATTCTAGGTGCTGAAGTATGGCAGTTAGCAAAACAAAGTCTCCAATCTCATAGAGGTTATGCTATAGAGACACACTGTCCAGTATAGCTACTAGCCATGGGCATTTAAATTTAAATTAATTAGAAATTAAACAGTCAATTCCTTAGTCACGCTAGCCACAGATCAAGTGCTGTAACAGCCACATGTGGCTAGTGGTTACTATACTGGACAGAGCAGCTACAGAACATTTTCATCATTGCAGAAAGTTCTTTTAGACAGTTCTGCTCTACAGGAAGAAAACTTGTAATTTAAGTAATGATTTGTTAAGGGTACATGAAGAGTCTAGAAAAAAAGAACAGTAAGAATTAATTAACATATCTCAAAATGAAGAGGTTCGTACCACACACCCGGAATAGTACAGCTTGGCTGGTTCATTCCTAACCACCTTCTGTCACAATCATACACTGCATTCCAACCCCCTCCACCTAATTCCTTATTAACCCAACTACATTTTCAGTAACTTGACTACTTTCTACACTGCAGCTAACCAGCTAAGAATTTCTCATCACGTCAATGGTATTCTGGTTTGCAAATCAAGTTCTTAAGAGTTTGGTAAATATAAATGTTCCCCTGAACCTGAACCCAGTGAGCAAGTATCACCTCCAAGCTGAGAACCAGACACTTTGCACTGTGGTTACAACAGGGACTACCAGCTGCCTACCTATTTCCTTAACAATAAAATTCTATTTTATTTAGACTAGTTTGCTGCCTTTCTTGCAAGTATATTGCAACTACATGCCTCCACGTAATCTGAAGTGTTTCTTAAAAGGGAGGCACACAGCAGAATACACCCCTTTTTTCCTTCCCCTCTTCTCCACGCCTGCAAGATTGATGTGAGAGCTGGAGTTCCAGCATCGTCGTATACCGTATGGATGGTGGACAACAAAGGAAGAGCCTGGGTCTCTGATGCGCATGGAGCCGCCATATCAGTCTGGACTACATAGCCCTGAATTTCCTTTATATGAGAGAAAAAACCCTCACGTGTTTAAGTCATTGTAGTCAATCCCTAACTGATAAAATGTTGAGCCCTCCTAAGGTGCTTTTCTGATATGAGGACTTGTGTGAACAGGCTAGAAAACATTCTCTTTGAGATCTCTTTAATTGTAAGAGATATCAAATCATCTTAGTTGTAAAATTTAGGAAAATTTAGATTTTGTTAGAAATCACTGCTTAAATGATTGTAAGGAATAAAATGTTATCAAAAAATGTCTAAATAATCCCAAAATAAAATCTGCTCAGCTTAAAAGCCAAACCCTTAACATTTTGTCAGTGATCTGCAATTAGTGACTAATTTTCCCCTAACCAATTGCATTCCTGGTGTTCTAAGATATTTTCAACATAAAGCACAGATTTTTCTAGACCACAGTATGGAGTTTACAAAGTATCCCAAAATTCAAAATCAGATTTTTCCTAAAATATTATTTTTTAGGATGTCTAGTCACTGTATTGTCGTGAGCTATAAATATGAATCTGATCTTCCTTGGTCAGAGACAGCTAATAAAAAAAAAGAAAGGAAAAAGAAAAAAATATTAATTTGAGATGGAAATCTCATAGGACACAAGCTGAATTCTTGCAGTGATCCACTATTAGATTAGTGTTGTGATTAAACAGAACATCTCTAATATTAATACAACATATATCAACCACATTCCACAAAATACTTCCAAATAACATAATTAGAGAGTTAATAGAACAGTTTCAGGAATATTTTGAAAGTAATAAAACTCAGAGAGAATTATGGGTCCGAATTCAACCAATATTTATTTATTTATATTTTTGAGACAGAGTCCCGCTCTCTTGCCTGGGCTAGAGTGCCATGGCATCAGCCTAGCTCACAGCAACCTCAAACTCCTGGGCTCAAGCAATCCTTCTGCCTCAGCCTCCCAAGTAGCTGGGACGACAGGCATGCGCCACCATGCCCGGCTAATTTTTTCTATATATTTTTAGTTGTCCAGCTAATTTCTTTCTATTTTTAGTAGAGACAGGGTTCTCACTCTTGCTCAGGCTGGTCTTGAACTCCTGACCTTGAGTGATCCTCCCGCTTCTGCCTCCCAGAGTGCTAGGATTACAGGCGGGAGCCACCACGCCTGGCCATTCGAGAGGCTTGAGGGAGCCTTCACTGATCATCCTTAGATGTCCATTTGTTTTCAGATCTCCTTCACTCACTTTTAGCGTCCTCCAGTTATCCAGCGTCCTCTGGAGTGTTCAGTACAGTCCAAGACCCCATCTTCCCAAGAGGGTCCCATTTCTTGGCTCTTCCATTTTGACTTCTCCATCATGCCAATCACTATTCTCTGTCCTGCTCTTTCACAGGGGTTGCTCTCTTACTCCGAATAGTTTGTTATTGGATTTATGAAAGATCGTTAATGTATTGCAATCTCCTGATGACTTGAATGAACACTATATATATATATACATACATATATTTTTTTTTTTTTTGAGACAGGGTCTTGCTGTCACCCAGGCTGGAGTGCAGTGGCATGATCATAAGCTCAAACTCCTGGGATCAAGTGATCCTCCTACCTCAGCTTCCCCGGTAGCTGGGACTACAGGTTCCCATGGCTTCATGAGGCCCATTTTGTTGTTGTTGCTATTGAGACAGGTCGCTATGTTGCCCAGGCTGGTCTCAAACTCCTGGCCTCAAGCAATCCTCCCTCCTGGGCCTCCTAGGGTAGAGCTGTATCTAAGTCGTTCACAATTGGAACTTCTGTGCAAATCCCAGTTCTAAGGGAGCACAAAATATCTGTAGAATGGAACAAGCTCTCAGGTTTCACACTAAGATGTGACTAAAAGGGAAGGTGTTTTTGTCTTGTTTTTTTTAAGTGCCTAATAATTGGGTTTAAAGTCCTTCAAATAACACTTGGGGCAGATGAGATGCTCCCTAATTTTTTTTGTTTAACTTTTCAGCACCAGAGATAAAATTTCAACTTCATCTTAAAGCGACAACATACCTCTTTTTTCAAAGAAAGGACATAATGCAAGACCAAATGCAAAACAGTAAAGGAAAGAGCTCTAGCTGTGCGACACAGAAATACCACACGCTTCCAAATACGGAACTAAATTGAAAGAGATGGGAAAGCTGTGCAAACTCGCGTGACACCTTCCCTCCTCCCAAGTCCCGCTGCGCCCCCCATGATTATTCCCCAGAGGCCGAACGGGACAACTTGGGTCCCACCAGCCGGACTCAGCTGTGCCTCCGCAAAAGCGTCCGAAAACTCTAGATGGGGCAGCCCTGGTGCAAATGCTGAAAAGTTCTCCGATGTCCTCGGAGGTCAGAGAAGCTAGACAAGAGCCCAGTCCCCTGCCCTCATCCTCGTGGACAGCCCCGCGGTCTCCCTCAGCTCTCAAGCGCCCAACCCTCCCTGATCACAAAGTCCCCTGCAGCTGTTGTCATTTCGACTCCCAGAAAGGGACTGTAACTTAAGCTGGACGAGGGGTGGGGCGGAAGCTGGAAGAGCGTTCATCTAGGAACCACCCAGGCCCAGCACGTCTCTCGGCGGCCTCGCAGGGTAGGGAGGAGCAGGGCCAAACAGACTCCGCTTCGCGGATTCTCGGCAACATAGGGCGGGGAACGCCGAGCTAGCCTGTCACTCCGCTCCTCTGGGCGCTCCTCCCCTTCCCCCGCGCGCCCAGCAGGCCGCAGCATCAGGCCTCCACGCCAAGTCCCCGGATGCTCACCTTCCGTCGCCCCGCCCCCGCTGCAGTCCCGCCCCCGCGCGGATCTGCGTGACACGTCACCGCTTGCGGCGCTTCCGGAGGCGCAGCCGGCGATGACGTAGAGGAACGTGCCCTCTATATGAGGTTGGGGAGCGGCTGAGTCGGCCTTTTCCGCCCGCTCCCCCCTCCCCCCGAGCGCTGCTCCGGCTCCACCGCGCTCGCTCCGAGCTCCGAGCTCCGGGCTCCTGCTAAGCTAGCGCCGCCGTCGTCTCCTTTCAGTCGCCACCATGATTATCTACCGGGACCTCATCAGCCGTGAGTCCTGACTGCACTGTCCGTGCTGCCGCACAAACGGGACTGCGGGGCGGTGGGGGCGGGGAAGGCGGCCGCCACCGCCGGCGTGGCCTGGGGGACGCTGGCGGCCTCTCCGCGAGCGAGGGGAGGGTCGGTGCCTAGGGCACGCGCTGGGGTCTCGAGCGCCCGGGGAGGGCGGAGGCCGCGAGCGTCCGGCCAGCGCGGGAAATGGCGGCGCCGGCTCCTGTCCTCGGGCGCGCTCTGACTGGCGGGTCTGTGTCCCCGAACAGACGATGAGATGTTCTCCGACATTTACAAGATCCGAGAGATCGCAGACGGCCTGTGCCTGGAGGTGGAGGGGAAGGTGAGTCGGCCGGGCATGCGCGTGGGGGAAGCTAGACCGGGCAGGCTCGGGTTTCCGCCGCTCCCCCGCCCGAGGTTGTGCAATCCTTTCCGCCACCTCCTGGCGGAGGAGACTCTTTCCGGGCTTGGGTTTTTCTAGAAAAGTGGAGGCGGAGCTGAGCCTGAAAATAGGTCTGCCACCTCGGCGCCCATCCCCCTCTCGGGGCTGTCCAGGACATGTTGTGTTAGGGAGCGCCAAACCCTTAGGCATGTGCCGTGCCACTTAGTCGACCTGTGCCACCCGGGACCCCACAACTGGAAAAAAAACTTTGACTTGCTTGGAAATGACCCCATTTTTGTACGGATCAACAGTTAGTTCTTGTTGAGGTAAGCCTTTTTAGGAAATCCATGAGTCACAAGTTTTTTCCCCATATGGTGCCTTCCCGGTTTTCAGTAAGAACTTAAAATGTTCGTCGAGGGTGATGGCTGCATGAATTGCTGGTATAGGTGTTTTGGATTCGTTTTTTTTTTCTGTTTTTGCAACTAAACTGCTTTTTCTTAATGCAGATGGTCAGTAGGACAGAGGGTAACATTGATGACTCGCTCATTGGTGGAAATGCTTCCGCTGAAGGCCCTGAGGGCGAAGGTACCGAAAGCACAGTAGTAACTGGTGTCGATATCGTCATGAACCATCATTTGCAGGAAACCAGCTTCACAAAAGAAGCCTACAAGAAGTACATCAAAGATTACATGAAATCGTAAGTAGTAATTGACAACAGCCAGCCGATGTCTAGGATCTTTAAGGACTTAGGGATTGGCTAACTTTTGAGTTTGTTTCGGCAGTAGACATACTTGTGAAACTTTTTTATTGTTGAGCCCACCACAGACAAGGGTGTGAGCATACAGTCTGGTTTTAACTTTTTAGAATGGAATAGTACTTAGAAAATAGTTAACGTGAAATTTGGAATTGTAAATAATTCTTTTAAAGATCCCCTCTGTGAATTAGTAATTTTTTTAACAGCTAGTTGCTCTTTTCAGTGTTGTAGAGTTTTTTTGTTGGAGTTTGGGATTTTTACTTAATTGAAAAAATCAATTTTGCTCAACTCAATACGTTAACTTATTAATAAAATATTGTTTTAGAATCAAAGGCAAACTTGAAGAACAGAGACCAGAAAGAGTAAAACCTTTTATGACAGGGGCTGCAGAACAAATCAAACACATCCTTGCTAATTTCAAAAACTACCAGGTAAATACCTTAAATATTTGGACATAAAGATTGTACAATTTTAACTGCAAGAGCGAAAGGGTTAGTTGCTTCATTAATCTTTAGGTAATTCAATTGTGGCTTTGAGCTGTTTAAATACTTATTAGCTTCATTTCTACACTAAGATTCCAGGTGTAGAAAGTAGCCTTCCCTGTTTACAAGTGTTTCCAGAACCTGTCTTATATTTCAAAAATTTCACTTCTACTTGCTTCCCAGATGCCATTTCTCAGTTCTTCCTTTCTTGGATTACTCCTTAATCTCCTAAGTGTTCTTCAATTTTCTGTTTACAGTTCCAATGTGTTTCATTGCCACTGGTGTTCCTTTCTGATATGTCTTAGCTTGTTAGTCCTATTTTTGGAAAACTTTAGTGCCTCCTTCTAAGATTTACTTTAAAAACAATACAACCTGGCTCTTTCATTTTCTAGCTTTCACACATCCCTTGGCCATAAGATACTTCCCTGTACATTGTGCTGTTTCTGTCATTGTCAGCCTTCTGTTCCCTGTGCTTGACTACATAAGCAGGCTTGTAGGGTTTGGAATCATATCTGGGGGTGTTAAAAGAATAAAAGTTTCCAGAAAGCCTAAAGTGTTCTCGGATTGCTCTGTACTCTTCATTTTGGTCATTATTGGTACCTTAATCAGGTGAACAGATGTTTGTGGTGAATGAGCATTTCTCTTAGGCATCAGAGCTTTCAGTTGTGGAAATTCTCTTGATTTTTGTAGTGTTCTGAAACATTCTTTGTTCTGTAGTTTTGGTACGATACATTTATATATAATAGTCTAATTTTGGGTATTTGTTTGCTTCCCAAGTTCTTTATTGGTGAAAACATGAATCCAGATGGCATGGTTGCTCTACTGGACTACCGTGAGGATGGTGTGACCCCATATATGATTTTCTTTAAGGATGGTTTAGAAATGGAAAAATGTGTAAGTATGAGGAAGTGGGTTAAAATGGAGATATTTTAGGTGCAGTTCTCACTGTTTTCATGCCACTGGGATAGTTAGAATGGATTTTACAGCATTCCTTTTAAAACATGGATCTTATTTTTGTTTCCATGTGTAAAAGATTCTTACAGTACAAAAATGCTTAGAATCTTGATTATTTGTAGAAAACTGAGTATAATAGCATTTTAAAGCACAATTTAAAGACTGAACTGGAGGTCGGAGACAATACTGTTGATTTTCCCCATATATGTGGCCTGACTTTCACTTTTGATATTTATGTTTTGCCACACTTGCATGAGTATCAAAAGGATTTACACTTTGGTTTAATGATAATTGATCATCGAAAGCCTTAAGACCTAACTAGTTTTCAGTAAATAACAGATAAACCAATATGCATATGACTTCAGTAGAATTAGATAAGTAATCACTGTCTACTGTGGTAGGAGCTGCTGGAGCTGTACAGAAAAGAAAGCATTCATTATCCTAGTTCTAGTTTTCGTAGGCTTTAAATTAGGAACTAGATAAACTTAAGGCGGCTATACTGAACAAGACTAGAGGCAACAATAGATAAAAATTAAGAACGGTATGAAATAACTTGCCAAGGGGGGTTATTCAGATGATATCTGAGGTTTTTGTTGGTGGAACATAGTGGCACTTGTCTCAGCTGAGACTTACCTGGAAAGATGTGCAAACTCTGATTTGGTAAGATGTTCTGCATCCACTGATAGACCTTGAACAATTTGCTGTTGTTCTTTTGGTTTGCACTAGGATGCGAAAGAAAAAAATCCCTGCGCTTTCTGTCTGTCTTTGTGGCGGCCCAGATTGAATTGTGGAATACATCTGTAGTCTAAAAAATGTTGAGTGCTCTGATTGGGGAAAATGTTAACACAGTCTTCTCTGTTTTTACAGTAACAAATTTGGCAATTACTTTGGATCTATCACCTGTCATCGTAACTGGCTGCTGCTTGTCACCCACACAACACCAGGACTTAAGACAAATGGGACTGATGTCATCTTGAGCTCTTCATTTATTTTCACCGTGATTTATTTGGAGTGGAGGCATTGTTTTTAAGGAAAAAACATGTCATGTAGGTTGTCTAAAAATAAAATGCATTTAAACTCATTTGAGAGAATGCCTTTTAGTTTAATACATGTTTAAACTAAATCCATCCTATAGTGTTCCTGGAGAAGCTAGAGCCTGGTTGTAGGCCACTACTAGAAAGCATAAGACTGTCATCAGATAAATTCTACAGTGGAAACTACTTCTGGGACTGGAATATAAAAAGGAATCAAAAGTTTTAATTCTGAGTTGCAGTAAAGGGAAAGACCATGCTCATAGTGCCAACACTTGAAGTGGAGCCTTAACACATCTCATCACCTACAATGGAAGTAGTAACTCTGGAAGACATTACCAAGAGAATAAAAAGAGACTAACTGAGTTGGAAGCAAAGTATTGTCTGAGCTTATTTAACATTAATCAAGTAGAACCAAGTCTCCTGGAATGAATGTCAAAACTCCCTGGTAACTAGAATGGGGATTGGCAAACTGGCCTGTCCGCCACCTGTTTTGTACAACTCTGTGGTGGTTGCATTTTTAAATGTTTGGGGGTTGGGAGAATACTTTGTGGGATAAGAGATTTAAATCTTTGTCCAATTTTCTTGGAATGCTGTCATGCTCATTATTTTATGGATTGACTGTGGCTGTCACTGCGAGAACAGTTGAGCATGACAGGCAGGCAGTGGGGCCTGCAAGTCCTAAAGTAACCATGCTGCCCTTTCATGAAGTTTGCCTGCCTCACCTTTATGGGATGTATGATGGTGGGCAGAGGGAAAAATAACATTCATGTATCTGAAAGGACTGTGTGTATCAGAATGAATATGAAAATGCATCTCTGACAGACCTGGAGCAGTACCATCTGCTGCTAAGGTTTCCACTATAGATGCAAGAAAAATGTCCTCGCGCTTTCTGTCTGCCTGATTGTGGCAGCCAAGATTGAATAGAGGAATACAAAGAAAAAATACGGAGAATTCACAGCTCAGGAATAGCCTTGTAAATAATGAAGAACTTGTTTTACCCTAAAGAACCTAAAATTTTGAGTTTACTTTAGAAGTGTTGGGAAATGTCCCTTGCCACCCTCACCTGGTTGGTTACACTTATAAAATCTTAAAAGTTAAAACTAATGAAAAGCCAGTGACTTTGGGTCCATTTGGACATGTGAATCCAGTGATTTAGCAATCTGGACTTTACCCTGGTGACTTTATGGTTTTTTTTTTTTGAGACAGGCTTATTCCATTGCCCAGGCTAGGGTGCTGTGGCGTCAGCTTAGCTCACAGCAACCTCAAACTCCTGGGTTCAAGCAATCCTACTGCCTCAGCTTCCCCAGGAGGTGGGACTACAGGCATGTGCTACCATGCCCGGCTAATTTTTTATGTATACATTTTTAGTTGTCCAGCTAGTTTCTTTCTGTTTTTTCAGTAGAGATGGAGTCTTGCTCTTGCTCAGGCTGGTCTCGGAACCCCTGAGCTCAAAAGATCCACCCGCCTCGGCCTCCCAGAGTGCTAGGATTACAGGCGTGAGCCACCAGGCCCAGCCTGCCCTGGTGACTTTAAAGTCCATGATGTCCAAAACCTGAGGCAGATACTAATCAGGTTATTAGTGCCTTCTGATGACTGGAGAAAGCAAATTCAAACAGGTGTTGGAAACTGTAAAACTTGACACTTAATCCTTGATTGCTGACGTTAAAATGTAGGAAGAAGAGCCAGTCTCTGATCTAGGAGGCCACTTGCCCTCTGAAACATACGTGAATTTTGAGGCAGTGGTCAGTGCTATGGAAACTAGGGTAACCTGATAAGTGGGAGAGGGTCTTGAGGTAACATCCAAGCTGAAAGCCAGTCGGTGAGCTAGCCAGCCCCCTAAGTGAAAGGGCAGATTAAAATAGCAATGTGAAGAATGGGGGCTGCTGGTGGGACCTTGCCCCCCACCCCAATTTTGAAAATTTTCAGATCTACAGTAGAGTCCCTACTTCCCTGCAATGTTCTTTATAGCTATATTCCCCCAACACTCAGATCCAGTCAAGGTTCATACACTGCATTTTATTATGTCTAGTTTTCAATCCAGAAGTGACCAACCCCAGCTTTCATGATGAAGTTTTATGATTCCAGGTAGTTATCTTTTAGGCTGCCCCGTATTTTCTGTCTTCCGGTTATTCCTAGAGTTGGGTAAAGGCATTCTGGGCAAAAATAATAGGTAATGTATGCTTCTGTACACATGAGAGGCATATGACATTTTGTCTCATTGGTTCTAAGTTTGACACAGGCATGTCTCTAGTGGCTCTGGGCTCTGTTACATATGTGGAGAACAACTGAATGGAGGAAGAGGACTAATGTCTAGGAAGGGCCTTGCAATGTGACATGTGAATGCAGGTTTGAAGGTGTGGAAGTAGTGTGGGCATCAGGACAGACCATTCCAGGCCAAGGGAACAGCAGATGCAGTCAAGTGTGCTTGACATGTTCTGGAAACAAGGTGGCCACTGTGCTGACCCAAGAAGGCAAAGGGGGGGAAGAGTTGAGGTAGAGAAGTTTGAGTGCACAGGGGAAGAGGACCAGATCACACAGGAAACTATAGGAGGGCTTTAAGTGGAGGAGTTATGTTATCTGACAAATTTTCAAAGGGTCATTTTGGCTGCTAGGTGGCAGGGTAAAAGTATATAAAGTGTGCAGGCGAGGTGGTAGTGGCTTAGTCTATGGTGGAAGTAGAAGTGGGAAATAAAGGTAGAGACAACAGGATATGCGGATGGGTTGAATGACAAGTATTGTGGCCTGAGTATTCATATGGAGTTGACATTGAGATGGAAGGACTATGAAGATGGGAAATCAAGAGTGGTTTTGAGGCCAGGAGCCGTGGCTTACACCTGTAAACCTAGCACTTTGGGAGGCCAAGGTGAGAGGATTGCATGAGCCCCAGGAGTTGGAGACCAACCTGGGCAATAGCAAGACCCTATTTCTACAAATAATAAAAGAGTTTGGTTTTGGATGGATTAAATTTGAGATGCTAATTCTTTATTAAAATGAATTGGGTAGGTGGTTTTGAGTCTGGAGGAGAACAGAGACGTCTGTGCTGAAGAACTCAGCGTGGATAGTGGGAAGATCTCGATACTGGATGAGGTCACTTAGAATAAGCATAAACTCATCCCTCAGAACCAGCCAAGGTGATTAAGAACAAACTTCCCCTGAGGTAAGACTCAAGGCAGGGCTTCTCAGAGGTCAAGTGAAAGGAGGAAGCAGTCAACAGGATTACCTGTTGCAAATTGTTGGAGTGATACAGAGACTGAGAGTGGTAAACAACTATTGGATTTCAGCAGAGGGGAGAAAAGCCTAAAAAAAATGGGCTCAAGAAAACATTCATAGACATCACTTGAATCATTAGAAATTTCCTTAAAACAAGTTAAATCACTAGATTTGTGTGGATGTAAATTCTATCATTCTGAACTGCAGGGTTAGCCAATAATTCACTACAAACTAAACTGGAAGTGATAATTACGGTAAAATTGCAAGACCAGCAACCAACCAGCCAACTTGAAAAACCACTGGTAACAGAGCATCCTTTGAAAATGTACATGTGTGTATGCAGATGGGGAGGAGCAATCTTGGCTGGCAGGCCAAATATTCCGTAAAATGGGAGTAAAACCAGGAGGATTTGAATTAGTGTATAGCACGTCTTAGTGATCACTAATTTACAATTAGGCTGCTATTACACAACCCCTAGTCGCAATTGGCATGTGTTTCTAGAGACTTTTGCCCACAAGAACTGAGAATGCAACATAACGGTTTTGGAAATGCGATATTTCATTATTCCAAAGGAAAAGTTCTTGATTAAAGTTTAATATAATACACATAAGTAAAGAAAAAGGTGCCATACACCTTGTATTGAATAAAAGCTGCTATGATAGCCATCTCAAAAAGTTATATCCTTTTTTATTTTTTTCTTTTCTTTCTTTTTTTTTTTTTTAAGACAGTGTCTCTGTTTCTCCGGGCTAGAGTGCCGAGTACTGTGGTGTCAGCCTAGCTTACAGCAACCTCAAACTCCTGGGCTCAAGTAATCCTGCCTCAGCCTCCCGAGTAGCTGGGACTGCAGGCGTGCACCACTACGTGTGGCTAATTTTTTTCTATTTATAGTAGCCTGGGTAACTTTTTTCTATTTTTTAGTAAAGACAGGGTCTTGCTCTTTCTCAGGCTGGTCTCAAACTCCTGAGCTCACGCAATCCTCTCACCTCAGCCTCCCAGAGTGCTAGGATTACAGGTGTGAGCCACCTCACCCTGCCCAAGCTATATTCTTTAATCTTTGGAGTTTTCAGAGACGTTAAAATCATAATAATGCTGTTAGTTTATTTTATCCCACCAAATTGCTCCAAGCTCCAAGTCCATCCATTTAGTCAATGCGGCAAGGATATATCAGACTCCTGTGCGTGTCAGCAATTCAAAGCAGATTTCACTACTATGGGAACTTTTCTTTAAAATAGAGACTGGGTAACACTATTGCCCAGGCTGGAATACAGTGGCATCATCATAGCTCACTGCAGGCTTGAACTCCTGGGCTCAACGATCTTCCTGCCTCAGCTTTTGGAATAGCTGGTACTAAGGGCATGTGCCACCATGCCCGGCTAATTTTTTCATGCTTCGTAGAGATGAGATCTTGCTGTGTTGCCCAGGCTAGTCTTGAACTCCTGGCCTCAAGCAATCCTCCTGCCTCAGCCTCCTAAATTGCTGGGATTACACTCTAGCCACAACACCCAGCCAGGGCATGTTTTTGACTACCAGAACATGCCAGTTTATTTTGTGAGAGCCTGTAGATTGTGGATTTCTGCTGTTAAACATAGTTTCATATAACTGAGCCTGGAAGTTGGCATTTAGATTTCTCCATATTCTGGGCTGTGAGAACCTCTGGAGTGTATGTGGTTTTAGCTGGAGTCAATACAATTCAATGAGAAAAATGTCAAATGTGAACCTAGGGGAAGATTGTTTCCAAAGTAATTAACTTGTTCGATGATGTTTCCCTCAATTACTTTCTCCCTCTGATGATACCCTTTACTTCTCCATTTGTTTATACACGCATTTTGATCTTTTCTGAGCTCCGAAGTAGAGCAGGGAGTGTGAGTCACAATTTAGAGAGAAAGGAAAATTGAGACATCAGGTGACTCACTTTGACTGGGCGTGGATACGCCAAAACTACAATTGTTAGTCAAGAGTTAAAGTACAATTCTTTTCTTGTTTTGTTTTTTTAGACATGGGGTCCTGCTCTATTGCCCAGGCTGCAGTACAGTGGTGTGATCACAGCTCACTGCAGCCTCCAACTCCTGGGCTCAAGTGATCCTCCCACCTCAGCCTCCCAAATAGCTGAGACTAGAGGTGCCTACTCCTGGCTAGTATTTTTGTTCTTTATAGAGATGAGGTCTTGCTTTGTTTGCCCAGGCTGGTCTTGAACTCCTGGCCACAAGCCATCCTCCAGCTGCAACCTCCCGTAGTGCTGGGATTACAGGTATGAGACACTGTGCTTGGCCTACTATTTTTAATAATAGCGCAGTAGAGCTACTAGATATCATTCAGTCTGAGTTTCTAACATTCATGTAGACACTAGAAATCTAGTCAGGTACTTGGTGGTTTTCCTTCTATGTAAAGACAGCAGAAAAGTCCTAGTTTATTATCAAATGCAGCTTGTGGGCCAGGCAAGGTGGCTCACACCTGTAATCCCTGCACTTTGCGAGGCTGAGGTAGGAGGATCCGCCTTGAGCCCACAAGTTGGAGGTTGCAGTGAGCTATGAATGTGCCACTGTATTTCAGCCTGGGCAACAGAGCAAGACCCTGTCTCTTAAAAAAAATGCAGCCTGCACATGGAGGCATCTAAAGCACAGGGCTATAAAATTAGTCTATGATTCCCTGAGCAGTTGGTAAAAATTTGGCAAATCACAGAGAAACTTGGTATTTTCTGGACGTCTATTCAAAACAGAGCTATACATGCAATTTCCTTTTCCTTGACTACATTAATTTGGGAGTTTTTCTTAAGAATTACCAATTCGACATGTACGTCAAATACTCAAACTAATATTCGACCTGGGGGGAAAAACTGGGGAGTTAAAGGGGAAAATCACTGCATGTGCAATTTTAAAAAAACAAATACGTCTTTTGACTACCTCACTGAGGTGGAATAATGTGTATCGACAGATGGCAAGTATAGAATTGGAAGTTAAGTAAACTCAGATCACATGGAGGCACCATAGTCTTCCTCTATCATGTTCCCAGCGCTCCATTCTGCCATCATATTAGGTTGAGGGGGATCCACAGGGACAGATTTTGTCAGGTGGAACACAGGCTGGGTGTCAGAACCCTTGGTGACTGCCATAATATCAGCATGACAGTAATACCAACTGCTGGCATCTATTAAAAGTAAAAGTGACTAAGCTTCTAAAATGTGGTTAAGGAATGTGCAACCTGTTCAGCTCTGCTCCATAGATAAGAGACGAGGAGGACTGGGTGTGAGTGAGAACAGCAGAGGTTTTAGTGCAGGGGAGACAAGATCGTTTTCCTACCCATTTTGTTTTAGGCCCCTATGACAAAAGACAACAAAAGAAAAGCATACAAAAAAATTGTAATATAAGTTTTATGTGACACAGGAGCCTTCATAAGGAAATGAAGACCCAAAGAGACATGCATTCTTATGCTTAGGTTTGATGAAGAACGGACAGTCATGTAGAATATGATTGGACAAAGGGGGCTTGATCTAACGTGTAAACTAGGTGAACTTAGCAAGGTCTGTTTGTTAAGGCTCTTCCCTGTGTCCCTGTGTCTTTGGAGATGAGGATATTTCTTTCCTCTGGGTATATGGAGGTACCCCTCCAATGAGAGTCTTGGGACCTGGTTCAGGGGAGAAGAGTGGAGGAAAATAAAAGTGGTCTTCCTGCTTCTGCTGTTTTCTCAAATGGCAAGGTACCATATTTTGGAGTAGCATGTCCTGAACACCATCACAGCATCCCAAGAGCGACTTGGAGGCTTATTTTTCTAAGGCATTTACTAAACTTTATCTATGTAAATGGTTTGTGTGAGTTGTGCAAAACTTCCAACTACTGCTTAGCTTCCCTTATCAATATTCTAATAATTTTGCTGAAAATTTTCTTTTCTTTTCTTTTTTTTCAAGGCAGAGTCTCGCTCTGCTGCCTGGGCTAGAGTGCCATGGTGTCAGCCTAGCTCACAGCAACCTCAAACTCCTGGGCTCAACCGATCCTCCTGCCTCAGCCTCCACCACCACACCTGGCTAATTTTCTATTTTTAGTAGAGATGGGGTCTCACTCTTGCTCACAGTGGTCTCGAACTCCTGAGCTCAAGCAATCCTCCTGCCTCAGCCTCCCAGAGTGCTAGGATTACAGATGTGAGCCACCGCGCCAGGCCATAACAAAATTCTATACAAAACTGGGCACTTGGCCGGGCGCGGTGGCTCACGCCTGTAATCCTAGCACTCTGGGAGGCCGAGGCGGGCGGATTGTTTGAGCTCAGGAGTTCGAGACCAGCCTGAGCAAGGGCGAGACCCCGCCTCTACTAAAAATTAGAAAGAAATTAATTGGCCAACTAAAAATATATAGAAAAAATTAGCCGGGCATGGTGGCTCATGCCTGTAGTCCCAGCT